>CM055035.1:14319519-14411392 GCA_029204005.1 Salix udensis
TGATGGATTAGGTGTTGAAATTTATGGTTTCAATGTGTGATTTTGTTGAAATAAGTATGGTGACGAATGTGAAATTGAAAATAGATATATACTGATTTTTATGGACATTGATGTCACAGGCGGTGCAGTCGGGATTGAACCATCGTCCAGACAAGAACAACCAGAAGTAGATCAGGTAGGTGAATTACACCTCTCTTTTTATATGACACGTAAGAAGTATTTTAAGTTGAATATTATTCGAATGCGATGGAGTTTATATTAGATTGTTAAATGCTTAAATGTGAATAATCGATTGATTAGCTTCGGCTAACGACATCCGAAAGGATGGCCGGGACGAAGGATTGATTAGCTTTGGCTAATGGCATCCGAATGGATGGCCGAGACGAACGATTGATTAGCTTTGGCTAATGGCATCCGAAGGGATGGCCGGGACGAACGATTGATTAGCTTCGGCTAATGGCATCCGAAGGGATGGCCGGGATGAACGATTGATTAGCTTCGGCTAATGGCATCCGAAGGGATGGCCGGGATGAACGATTGATTAGCTTCGGTGAATGGCATTCGAATGGATGGCCGGAACAAAAGAATGATTAGCTTCGGCTAATGGTATCCGGAAAGGATGACCGGAGTGAATGAACGGTTAACCTTAGCAAATGATGTCTTATAAGGATAGTCGGGTTTGAGATTATGGTTAATTACAATAGTTGGTGTATATATATATTGCATTACAAGCTATATGTACCAAATATATGAGGTGATTATAAATGTTGATGCCTCATTTAACTGCCATACCGTTTAGTCTTCATCATTATTATTATCATTAAGTAATTACATTCTCTTAAATGTTTAATACTACTGCAGGGACTCATACCCACCAGATGTCTAGGAACCCGACACACGGGAACCTACTTTTGCAAGGAATCACGTAGATGCATACTAAATCGCAATATACTTCGTATGAAATAATGTACTGAACGCATAACTTTTACTAAACCCTTCTGTATAAATTTGTAATGGCTATTAGTTACAATAGGAATGCAAACTCATGTCTATGTAGGCATATTTTTAATATGAATTTTCTAATTATGCAACCATAATACTACATGTTTATGTAAGATCCACTTTTAATGAAATGTTGATTGTATGGATGGTATTTTGATGATGTGAGGTAATCAGGTTCGCTGATTTCCGGTACCATATGTGTTAGATATATATAAAAAAATAAAAAATCCGGGTTGTTACAAACTATCTGAAACTTTGATGATAGTTGAAATCGTGTGGATGTTTGTTAAAACTTGCAATTAACTAGCATACATAGCATCCAATATATTCTAGTCATGTATCGAACTAGCATTCAAATATGAATCTTGTTAAACTACTTAATGTTTGTTCTATGATGACATTGTTTCATTTCTTTTCATTTTATTTTTATAAGAAATTTGGAAAGGTATGTAAGATATGGAACATATGCAACACAAAAAATATTTTATATCAATATATGATAAACTATAATTCCATTAGAAATTACGGTTGTGAGTTGACTCGCAAATCAATAAAGAATCTAAGCTATTTATGCATGTTGTATAGGGGCCACCCACGATTTGGCCTACTGTGATACCTACTGATTACTGAATTCAATGCTGAAAGTAAATATTTAATACATTTTATAGCATATCATAAATATTTAATCTATAAGTGGCTTATATATTTTACAGCATATCGTACCTCATGCATGTGAACAAAGACAACGACCAAGGTTGTTAAAATCTTGTTTGACTTATAAAATCATATGATAAAATTAAATAAAAAAAATCATTTTTTTTAAAATGGTTTTGACCTGGTAAAATCAATCAAACTCGTTGACTCATAAAACTTGTATTGAGTTTATGATCTTAGGCTATCAAGGTCTAGACTTTGCCTCGCCCACCTCTGCATCAGTTACAACACCACCTCCTCCCCCCCCTCCGTCTCTTCAACCTCCTTGCCCAACTATGCAGCCAAAGCAGCAACCACAACCATTCTACAAGGTCTAGACTTTGCCTCTGTCTAGGCATAAAAGTTAACCCCTTTTCTCGATTTTCTCTCTGAAACCAGTGGGTAGAGAGAGAGAGTTTTGGGCTTAAAATAAAGGAGAGAAGGGGTTAGGTCTTGTGGATGAACTGTGGAGGCGGCACACGTTAGCATGAGGATGATGTCAAAGTGCAAGCTGTTGTTGCCATTGTTATTTTGGTTTTGTTTTAAATTCATGTTTTTCTTTCTCCTTTGGAAGTGAAGCTTGCTTAATGCTTATCTAATCTACTGTCAATAGACTCTATACATCCTATTTTTTTTTTTTTAAAAAAAACAGATCTTTTGGATGGGAGACCATTTATGTGGTGTTCAAGCCTCCAAATACCTCTCCACTTTATTTTAGAAATATCCCAATATTTTTGTCATTTAAGGAAAAATGTTATTTTTATTTATTTAAAAAGAAAAAAAATTAAAAATTGGTAATGCCCGTTCAGCCCTCAGTATGTTTTTTTTTGTTGTTTGTTTGTTTTTTTTTAAATATCAAATTATATTTTTATTAGTTTTTATGTATAAAATAAAATATAAAATGAAATTAAAAAAACTATTTTATTTTTTTCTAAAAAAATATAATATATTGCAATATTAAACACATGTATCATCTCATATATTCACAGGTTGATGACAAACAAAGATTCCTTATATGCCACACTACGTAATGGTTTTGTACTGGTATAAATCTTGATCGTTCACACTGCCATAAGATGACATTTTTTAAATCATGTATCAATCTTAATTAATGAAGTTTTATGGCTATAATTTTGTTGTACTGTATTCAGAAATATGTTACTTATGATTTTACGATTTTTCTACCAAAATGATTTTAGTTGTGAATTTATGATTTTTGTATGAAAATATTTTACATATGATTCTATGATCCGAGTTTAAATACCAATTTCATGTCGTGTCAAAATCATGGTTTTGATATCCTTGGCAACGACTTTAATCAATGTTCAAATTTGATGGCAAAAAGTAATTTAATTGAACCGACAATAATTCAGATCAAGATGCCATCTTTATACTTTGGATTAGTTGAAAACCATTGGTGTCCTGATGTTTAGTGGAACATTAAGGCCCCTCTTTGGTGCATATGCAACCCTTGTTTTTCTACAGATCATAGCCATCCACCATAGCTGCAGTGCTAGAAAGAACAACAATTACTGCTCTCCTTCTTCTTGTGGCAACATCCATAATATCAGCTACCCTTTTCGATTAAACACCGATCCCAAAAGTTGTGGCCACAGAAGTTATGAACTTGTTTGTGAAAACCATCGTCCAACTTTATACTTGAAGACGGTAAAATATTATCTTTAGGCAATAGAATATAGTAACTTCACGGTTCGACTTGTGGAAGCTGTTGTTCAGAAGGATGATTGCTTCTCCATCCCTCACCCTTCTCTTATCGCATCGCATATTATGATGGACTATTATTATGTATTTATATTTATCATATAGGGTTTTACTCCTCCTTTCTGCCACACTATTTTGTTGTGGAGTATAAGGAATAGTTAGCTGTCAAGATATATCTTTTTTATCACAAAAACTTGTTCAGACAAATATTCATGTCCTCGATCTGTTCTTAAAGTTTTGATCTTAGTGCTTAGTTTATTCTCCACCATCTTTGTATCGAATGAAGCAATCCAATGCTTCAAACTTATGTGAGATCAAATAAACATGATCAAATCATGTGAAATCATCTATAAATGTGATGAAATAATTTTCTCTATGTCTTGCCCTCACATTCATTGGTCCATAAATGTACGAATGAATAAGTTGTAATGGACTATTAACTCTTTTATATTTGCCAAATGGTAATCTAGTTGCTTTTCCAACAAGGCAATGCTCACAAACAGGCAATTCTTATTTGGAAAGTGATCCTAAAAGACTAGCTCGTGCTAATCTATGTAATCAATCTTGCCCAATGTGTCCTAATCTAGCATGCCATGTTATGATATTACTATCTTTAATAGTGTTGGAACTTTGACAAACATAAATTGAATCATCATTATTAATATATAGATTAACGGTGTCTAACACCATAAAACCATTTAATACAAAGCCAGAACCATAGAAAATATTATCCAGATATATTTTTACACAACAACCAACAAATACAATATTAAATCCCAATTAGAGTAAAGCAAGAACAAATACAACATTCCATCGATCTTCTAGAGCGTAAGGTACATCATGAAGATAAAGTGTGCAACCGCACCGCAAATCCATTTTGCAGGTACTGATCCCAAGCACTACAACGAAAACATTATTCCCCATGTATATGTATCTACTTCCCTTTGGAATTCGACAAATTCCACAAAGACAGTTTTATCTCTTGCTATGTGGTCGGTTGCACTGAATCTACAGTCCAAAAAAGAACAGATTCAACAAGCATTAAACAACTACTAACATACAAGTTAGAGGGATGATTGTGGTTAAATAGTACCTTTGACTCAGTGCAATCATGACCAAAACGACCAGGTTTACCACAATTGAAACAATTCATTTTCTTGTCTTTCTTACTGCCACGTTTTCCACGCTTGTGTTTATGTCCAATATTACTTGTTTCTTTTCCTCTTTTGCCATATTTGGGGCCCTTAGCCTTAGCCTTCTTATACTTGGAGCCATATGTTCCACGTATTTTTGTCTTAGACATAAAAGCCTCATTTATAGGCTTCTCAGTGTGAAGTTGATCTTTTTCAAGCTCAACATGACGAGCAACATCATCAAATGTTTTGATGTTGTCATTGTGGGTAAGGTTAACACGCATGTGTTCTCAATTGCTTGGCAAAGAGCGGATAACTGCTTGGACTTGTTATTCATCAGTCATCCATGCCTAGCACCCCGTAATTCACTGATCATGTTAGACATGATTGTAAGATGCTGCTTCATTGTCTGATTTTGGCGCTTCTTGTAACCATCAAATTTTAGGGTTAACTGATGAAGTCTAGTAGTAGAGGTTCCCCGATACTAAATCTTTATTGCGTCCCAAACAAATTGAGTTAAACGATACCTTTCAAAATACAACATTATATCATTTCGCATGCTGCTCAACATCAAAATATGAGCTACATGATCCTTGCGTTTATAGGTTTGATATGCTTCCATATCAAGCCTATGCTGAGCAATATTTCCTTGCTCAGGTTCAGCCATTGGTTGTGTGATTGTTTATAGCATTTCTTGCTTTTCCAAGAGATATTCAATCTTACGATGCCAAACATCGTAATTCTTTTCATTTAGTTTGTCTCCATGGTTCAAATAAGCAATAATACTCTTAGATGCATCCATATTAAGCATTATTGACACCAATAACAAATATTAGTGTATAACACAATTTTAATGACATATATTATCACTCCATTCTAAATTAAACAAATAATAATTGAACACATACTATAGAAACAAAAAAATATTAAACACTTAATCCATTCCCATTTGTATGGTCTAATTATGATTGAAAATTTAAATGAGTGCAACATTATAGTTATTGATTTCAACTAACAACCCCCACTGATCAGGTTGCAGATATTATCAATGAATTAATATTAAGTCATTGTTAATATAATATCATCAAATACATGCATATAATGTAATGAAAACTTAAATTACATAATTTATGTAGTTCAAAATAAATAGCCAATTGTCCTTAAAAAATAAAAAATACAATATTAACAACAATAAAGTTCTTATAATTATCTTATATTATAGGAACATAAGTGGGGTCTCCAATTACGTCATCTATTTCATCAAAGTCATCTTCTTCAAGTTTAGTTTGCTCAAACCATGGAATAAATTAAGCAACAACATCCAAATGACTTGCGCTTTTTCCAATGCGTCGTATACCCTTTTTGATATACTGATGTTCCCTCTCAAGCAACATTTTATTAGTGAGATTATTGAAATCTAATGATTTCAACCTATATTCTAATGATTGTTGCACTGACATCCATTTCTCAGGTAGAGAATTGAGAAAGATCAACATTTGATGTTCCATGTAGAATTCGTAAACAACACTCATGACCAATCTACTTATCTAATGATACATATAATAAATGTGCTCTCGAATTTTGTGAACAAGATTAATCACATAACTCAATAAATGATCAATTTGTTGGTGCCTATCCAATATAACAAAAATATTCCAAAAACACATAAATATTATAATCAAAATGTAATTAAGGCATGTAGCATCATTGTTGGAAAAATTACCAATATAAGTAAGCAATTTAGTTTAATAATGAATACGCTAACATCATAATTTAAATAATTTATATTAATTGCATTTCATTTTTTTTAATGAATTGCTATTTGGCAGTTGAATAACTTTAACTGCCATTTGGCAATTATTGGCCAAATGGAGAAGGCAAGCCACATTCGGCATGTAAATGCAATTTGGCTTAACTACCATATGTCATTAGGCTTTTACCATTTGCATGTAAATGCAGGCCACATTTCATTCTCCCAAATTGTTGTAGGCCACATTTCGTTCTCCTAAATTTCCAAACATAATTAATTCAATACCAATTCATTTGGCATATAAATGGTATATTTACTGCACATTTGACATTTGGATTTTAACAATTAATTAATTTACATCACACAAGAATTAAAGATGTTAATTACTGTTTTTGTTCTTGCTTTACACAATTACAACATCATGTATTTTTCTAAGACTATTTGCAGTAATTGAACAAGCACAATAATAATTCCTTGAAATGAATTTTTCAATTCATAACCGATAGTATTCAAATAATATGCATGTATATGCATGCATTTATTACATGAAAGTTTTTTTCATGAATGGATCATTTAATTATAAAAATTTATGATCTAGACTCTGATACCAATGTAGATTCGATAAGGAAAACTTGTGATATTCTGTTTCCTTGTTCCCAGATCAATCACTTTAGGGCCACTTTAATTACTATCAAAGTGATATTCCACAATACAAACATCTTTGTATATCTTGTTAAGTTTATGCAGAGAATTGAGATGGAAAGAAAGAGAGAGAACAATGTTCTTTCGATAATGAAAAACGTCCCTTTTGATAGGGGTTATGTCCAGGTTATGTCCCTATTTATATAAGTAGAGATGCAATTACCTTAGTGGTTACCTTAACGTAGCTTCTCTAGATATAAGGACTAGGTTCATCCCTCAATGGACAGACCAGGCCAAGCCCAATAACCAACATACACGGTGAAAGAACAACTCTTCTTGTTATGTGAGTTAAACTTGGTATTAGATCCTGCCTGAAAGGTTCTTCTTCTTTTCTTCTTTTCTTTCAAACACATCCATGAATAGACCAGACCTTGAAACCTCTGGTAACAAACGCAATCCAATTATCATTCAATCTGAAGGACCCTCTTTTAATGCAAGTATTCTACTAAACAAGACAAACAATGACATGTGGTCTCAAATAATTGAAATGCATATTGTTGAGAAGGAAAAACTATCATTCATCCATGGTACACAAACACCTATAGATGAAGAAGAAGGATATGAAAAATGGTATGCAGATAATCAATAAGTCAAGAGATGGCTCTTGATGTCTATGTCCCCAAAAATAATGAAGAGATATCTGCGTTTACCTACTGCTCGAGATATTTGGAAAGCTCTCTCTAAAGCTTTCTATGATGGAATAGATGAGTTACAAGTCTTTTCTTTAAACTGAAAGGCATTTTCTGCCAAACAAAAAGGCAGAACATTGTCTGTCTATTATGGGGAATTGACTGAAATCTCTGGTGAATTAGATCATCGTGATAAAGTGATTATGGAGAGTGAGAAAGATGTTGAATCTTATAAAAAGCTTGTCCAGCGACAGAGGGTGCATATATTTATTGCTGGATTGGATGATGACTTTGAACAAATCCATGGTGAAATCCTAAGAATTGAACTGGTTCCTAACTTATAAGAAAGTTATGCATCAATCTGTCGTGAATCCATTCGGCATACAATGATGAATGGAGAAACATAACACTTTGAAATTGTAGCAATGGTAGCTCACAACCGATTTGGAAAATACGAGTAGAGGTATAATTTTCAGAAGAATGGGGTTGACAAGACTACATATAAATGCAAACACTATGATCAAAATGGTCACACAAAAACCAAATGCTTTGAACTAGTGGGATATCCAGAGTGGTGGGATCATAACCGTGAAAAAAGAACTCCAAGATGTCAACCTCTGTTGCCGTAGTCGTTGAAACACATGGAGAAAGTAATACTTTGCGTGAACAACAGGAAACTTTGTATGATAGTGGTAAGTGTTTCAACACTTCTGCACCCGTTTCTAATAGTGTATGGATAATTGATTCTGGAGCATCTGACCATATGACATTTGATTCTAGTCAATCATCATTAATCAAACCATCCTCAAAACAATTTGTTTCCATTGCCAATGGCAGTTCAAATCCGGTAAGGGGGAAGGAACAATGTCTCACAAATAATTTGAGCCCTAGATTCTATGTTAATTGTTCCATTTTTAAACTATAATTTAGTCAGTCTCTCAATAATCATTGTCTTATTTTGTATTGTCATTTTTTGGCATAACTCTTGTGTGTTTAAGGACATCCGAACAAGGCAAATGATTGGTTTTCGTATTAAACGAGGGATGTTATATTATCTTGACTTGACTTCTAAGAGTTCTAATAAGTAATGCCAAGCCTTGGCAGCAGATGGTTCAAAGGGAGAGAAGAAGAAATCAAACATTTGGTTATAGCATCGAAGATTGGGGCATATCTCGTTTGGTTACTTAAAAAAATTATTTCCTGACTCATTTTTAAAGTATGATATTTCAAGTTTTAAGTGTGATATTTGTGAACTTGCAAAATGCCATTGTGCTTCATTTTCATTAAGCTCAAATAAAAGTTCAGTTCCCTTTATGGTAATCCATTCTGATATTTGGGGTCCATACAAAGTTTCTATATTAAATGGATCTCGGTGGTTTGTTACCTTTATTGATGAATGTACAAGGATGACTTGGGTGTGCTTGATGAAATCCAAAGGTGATGTAAATATGTTATTTCAAAAATTTCATAAAATGACGAGTACATAGTATAATGCATAGATTAAGGTCCTTTAAAGTGATAATGGGGGAAAATACATGGGTAGTGAGCTGCAATAGTACCTGAAAAACCATGGAATCATCCACTGAACCATGTGTCCTGACACACCCCAATAGAATGGGGTAGTTGAAAGAAAAAATTGTCACTTGTTAGAAGTGGTTCATGCTTTATTAATAGAAGCCTATATGCCATTGTCTTATTGGGGAGACACACTCACATCCCCAACCTATTTGATCAATTGGGTTCCCTCTAGCACTATTACTTTCAAGACAACATTTGAAGTCCTTGCAGAAAGTATTGTTTCTCCAACAACCCCGAATTCACTTCCTCGTGTATTTGGATGTGTGACATTTATCCATTTAAATAAACATCAACGCAACAAGTTACAACCTCGAGCATTTAGGTGTGTTTTTATGGGATATGCTACTCATCAGAAAGAGTATCGTTGTTATCATCCTCCAAATCAAAAAATGTTTTTCACACTATATGTATTTTTTGATGCAGAACAAGTAGCGGAAGCATACATGCTCAAGAGGGAGCACCTGAAATTCAAAGGCAACTGAATTTCGGCAACCTGGGCGTCGACGTCGGATTGTCGCGAAACTCACCCAGTCGAAGCATTTCGCCGTTTGCGGAAGAGGACAGTGGCATAGCCCCTGATGTCCACCAGTTTTTGGCCAAATTCCATCGTTTAGGCCCCGAAATTGTCATTTTTGCTATTTTATGAAAGTCTCGTTTTAGCCATAACTCTTGATTCGTGAGTCCGAATTGACTTTCATCAATTGCTGATTGCTTAGGGTTTATAGGTCTTTCATATTCTGTATTTATCTCAAATTTTTCATTTATTGTTTAGTGTCGTGTCCTTTTCCATCATGAGTTAGGCTAGGGTTTTGCTTTAAGTACCATTATAAAAGCCTCCAGCCGACTTATCTATCATTTTATTGAATAAACATTGAGTTTGACTAAGAGTTCCTCTCGTTATCTTTGATTTATTGAATATTGACGTTGGTTGTATTCCTTTGTGCTTTTCTGCTGCGTCAATTGGTATCAAAACACTCAATGTATTTTTCTAGGTCTGAATATCAGGGGGAACACTAGGATAAACTTCAGACTCTAGACTACGAAGTCCATATGTCTACAAATGTTATGCCTAATAATCAAGAAGCAAGCATGGTGGATACAAATGTGGATCTATATAGAGATACTAATGGTGATAATGGCTCACAAAGTGGTAATCAAGATATAGGTGTCATGGAGACTAATGATGATGACTTCCAACCTAAGGTGATCCACCAAGAAGAGGATGAAAGTGATATACCAAACCAATCATATATCGAGGTTGATCCTATGATTGAGCTAGTTAAAACACTACCACAATGTCAACTAGAGGTATTCCTAAACTTGTATATAAATCTACCTTTCAAGTCGAGTCAAATACCCCATGAGTTATTATGTGTAACTATCAGTTGACTGAATCAAATATATCATTTGTAAATCAATTATCTATTGTATCTATTCCTAACAATGTGCAAGAAGCCTTAACCGATCTAAGATGGAAAGCATCCATGAATGAAGAAATAGAATCATTGTCAAAAAATAAAACATGGCAACTGGTGGATTGTCTACCTGGAAATTGATGAGTTGGAGTCGGTGGATCTTAATTATAAAGTATAAAGCAAATGGTATAATTGAGAGATTTAAAGCAAGCCTAGTGGAAAAGGGGTATACCCAAACTTATGGGATTGATTATACATACACAGTTGCATCGGTAGCAAAAATCAACACAGTTTGGGTCTTACTATCTTTGCCGCAAATTTAGATTGGCCACCACAACAGTTTGATATGAATAATGCCTTCTACATGGTGATTGTCCAAGAAAGTCTATATGGATCTCCTACCAGGATGCATAATACCAAAAATACATAGAAAAAAGGTGTGTAGATTAAAGAATTCATTGTATGGGTTGAAACAGTCTCTAAGAGCATGTTTTAGACGATTTACAAAATTTATGATAGATTTTAGCTACCATCAAAGTAATTCAGATCACACTTTATTTATGAAGAGAAAGTAGGATAAGATTACAACACTAATTGTATATGTAGATGAGATGGTGGTCATAGGAAATGATCCTAAGGAGAGGAAGTATTTACAAAATTACTTGTCTAGAGAATTTGAAATGAAGGATCTTGGTCCCTTGAAATATTTCTTTGGAATCGAGGTGTCTAGATCTATAAAGATATATTTCTTTCACAAAGAAAATATACCTTATATCTACTATAAGAAACCGGTATGTCAGCATGTCAACCAGATAATACACTAGTGGAAGAAGGGTTGAAATTATACACTGAGCCTAATCAGATACTGGTTGACAAAAGTAGGTACCAAGGACTTGTAGGAAAACTAATGTACTTAGCACACATGAGGCCATATCTTGCATACGTACTGAGTATTATTAGTCAATTTAAGCATAATCCTAGAGAGTAACATATGAGTGCAGTTATGCGAATTGTTGAAATATAGATACATATACTGATGCTGACTGAATCAATAGATGACAAACAATGTACTTTAGGGTATTTTACCTTTGTAGGTGGCAATCTTGTTAGATGGAGAAGCAAAAAACAAAATGCAGTCGCACGCTTTAGTGCAAAAGCTGAATTAAGAGGTATGTCTCTTGAAATCTATGAAGCATTATGGCTAAGACTACTCTTAAATGATTTGGGCTATCCTCTTGAGCAACCAATTCGAGTATATTGCAACAACAAAGCAACATGTGATATTGCGCATAATCCAGTTCATCATGATTATACTAAACATGTGGAGGTAGATAGATTCTTCATCAAAGAAAGTTGGATGGGAAAATCATGGAGTTACCAAAAATTCATCCTAACCAAAACAGTTTCAAAACAAGTATTCTTGAAGTTTTTGGACAAGTTAGGCATGTGTTATATACATACACCAACTTGAGTGGGAATGTTGAAATATTATTCTTTCCTTTTTTGCGTGATTCTTTCTTGAACTGGTGCTCGTTGACTTGCCTTAATATCTATATGATAGTAGAAAGATAGATTATAGGAACAAATTGTCATGACCCGATTCCCAGATCCGTGACCGGCACATAGGCATGGTCCCCCTCCAAGGTTCCACACCTATGCGAACCCAAACTTACACACAAACTTATCATTCAATTTCAAAGTTCAACACAGCAGAAATAACAAAGTAAACTTTATAACATAATTCAATTGTCTTTATACAAGAGTTGATTTCATATTGTTATAATTGTGGAGCACTAACTAGATATGAACAAAAGTATCGATTACAACCAAAATAGCAGGTTCCGAGAGTACAACAAAAATGACCTGCTAGCAAGCTACGAGCCTGAAAATAATAAATAATGATAGGTAGAATAACATGATTATAGGATCAGAGTTGTTGATCCTTTATTATATATATATACCTGTAATCCTCATTCTACACAGTGAAATAACAACTCTTCTTGATATGTGAATTAAACTTAATGATCCACAGTTAAGGCCTAAAGGCATTATATCTCTTCATGTATGTTTCTTATCAAGTCAATAGCCTTACATATTTCCAAATGATTGCTTACCAGAGTTTTCAGATGTTGATATATAACTTGAGGATTCAGTGGACAACTTAATTAGGTCTTTGATGAGTTGACAAACGCACTATTAACTAGTTCTTTTGTACATGTCAAACAACTTAGGAGGAGCTAGAATTGATTGCATTTATGTGTGGGCACATCTCCCAGACCTCAATGTGGTGTATTATGATGTATGTTTCTTGCTGGCTTTAGCCACGACACTGGGAGCTCTAGTTAGGGTTGATATGAATACGGTGAATGTTGAATGAGGGAAATTTGCAAAGAAATGCATTGAAATTGATTTAAACCAGCCTGTGGTGGGGAAAGTATGGATTCAAGATCCTAGGTATAAAATTGAGTATGAAGGTTTGGATATCATTTGTGGGAAGTGTGGTTGCTTTGGTCATTTGGGGAGGGAATTGTAATATTGAGATGATTGGAAAAAAATGACTCTTCAGATAATAGCCCTGCCAATGAAGGTGTGGTATTAATAGACAACAACCCTAGTGTGCAGAGTGTTCAAGCTAATCCCCATGATTTCAGCCAAGAATTCAGCTATGGTTTTGGAAGAGGATGAGGTGCATGGTGAGCAGCTAGTAGTTGCATATAACAAGAAACAAGGGCTGAGAAGAGCATCTGTTAGATAGGAATGAGACATGTGGGGCTGGACTAACTCAGACCCTGGGCCTTTTAATTCATTAGTCAAGGAGAGAATTTAATATGCCGAAAGCTACTTATGTGTGTGGGAGTGTTGATTGATAAGAAAAACTTGTGAGATTTTGTTTTCTTATTCCTAGATCAATCACTTCAGTGTCACTTCAATTACTACAATCAAAGTGATATTCCACAATACGAATGTCTTTGTAGATCCTGCCAAGTTAATATAAAGAATTGAGATAGAAGGAAAGAGAGAGAACTTTGTTCTTTCAATTATGAAAATCATACCTTTTCATAGGGGTTATGTCCTATTTATATAAGTAGAGAAGAAATTACCTTAGCGGTTACCTTTTAGTAACTTCTTTAGATATATGGACCAATTTCATCCCTCATGGTCGAACTAGGTCAAACTCGATAACCAACAGGGAGTGTAACAGTGTTGAACAAGTTAGATATGTGCTGATGAGAAATGATGTGTCAAAGACTTAGTGGGTAGTGGCAACCCATGAGGCAGTGTTAGTCAGCAACAAAATCCGGGAGCAAAGATAGTGTTAGTTGAATTCGATAGCAAAGAAAGTGCTAGTGAACTCAGCAACACACATTGGTTCATGCAAGTAATGGGCTATGACTTGGCATGAACATGAGGCTTGGATAATGAATATTCCAAGGTGGCAACAAACACATCCAGTTGGGTGTTGGCAGCTAGACATGCAAATTGTGGGCTAGTTGTGACAATTATGGTTCTATATCATGGGGGACAGGTAGCTGGATATTGGGCATCGCTGGGATTGCTCTACAAACCACTAATATCATGGGAATATGAGGGAGAAATTGTCTAACAGTTGCTGAAACAGAAGTCACTAAGTGCATGGAGAGCATAGGGGAGAAAGTGCCCCACTATGTCCTAGAAAATAGGGATGATGGTTCTGCCTTGTAACTGACTTATGCTCGTTTATAAATAGGCTAGAAAGTCTTGGTTGTGTAGCACACAATCTTTGTGCAGAATACACATATTTGTATATGGTGGAATTTCTTTGTTTACGAGATTCATAAAGGTTGAGAATTTTACTGTATATGTTGTGCACTGACTTTACATTCCTTTCTACTTGTGTGTTCCGCTTTCTTATAACTTGTGAGAGTGTAAAAAACCTCTTGGATGTGATAAACACTTACTTGTAGGCAAGCATGTGTGAAGATGAGGAAAGGCTAAGTCTAGCAGGGAGCTGGGCTGCCGCATGGGGGCTGATTTTGGACCAAAAATTTGACCCTATGACAGAGAGTATTAGTGGGTCTACGGAAGGAGGATTTTACGATTCCTAGTTTAAGGACGGCTACTGGTAGTTCAAAAGGAAGGAATATAGTGCGAAATAATATGAATCCTCCGATTTTAGAGGATTTTCGTGCCAACACTGGGAAGGCGGAACAAGCTCTTAGTAATTGTGAACATATTTTGCGCCTTCACTCTGACTACAATCCCGTTCTTCTGAGGTGTGGGAGGTAACCTGTAGTAGTCCGTGACAGACCTTACAGGTTCGAAGTTGCTTGAACTTCTCATGAAGGTTGTCACTCGGTGGTTGAGGATGCTTGGGTTAGAAGTGATCATAATGTCTCGAGGGGCTTAGAAGTAGTGAGGGACGATTCTATTAGTTTCAACAAAACTCCCTTTGGAAATATTTTTTGGAGGACAATACGTTTAGAGCAGCTGTTGTTTGGTGTTCGGAATTGCCTAGTGACCTTTATGATGCGTTAGCCTCCTTTGAAAGGAATTTGCAGAGAGAATATAATGATGTGCTTCATCAAGAAGAACCGCTCTGGTACCAAAAGTCTCGAGAAAATTGAGTCAAGCATGGGGATCGGAGTGTTAGTTTTAGGCAAGGTTTCTGGAGAATTCGTTCCACTTTTCTCATTGCTAAGGCAGAGCCTATATACAATACAATATACATCCTTCCTAGTTGTGTTTGGAAAGAAATCAAATACTATCCCTTAACAATCGGGATGTACATAAAAGCAAGATAGACTTGAATATTACAGCAATACTTTCCTATTCTAACTTGTTTTGTACAGCTCATTCCAACACTCCTCCTCAAGTTGGTGTAGAAATGTCTTTGATACCCAGCTTGTCCAATGAGCTGTGAAAGTTTTTGTTTGAAACAGCTTTTTGTGAGCATGTCTGCAAGTTGGTCCTCTGATCTGACGAAAGGAAATCGAATTACCTTCTCTTCAAGATTCTGTTTAATAAAGTGACGGTCTATCTCAATGTGCTTTGTTCTGTCATGTTGGATTGGGTTTTGAGATATTGCAATCGCGGCTTTATTATCGCAATATAAATTCATTTCTGAATTTGGTGCAAAACCAATCTCTGAGAGTAAGCGTCTGAGCCACAACAGCTCGCAAAGCCCCTTTGCCATACCTCTAAACTCGGCTTCTGCACTTGATAGGGCTACCACCTTTTGTTTTTTACTCCTCCACGTAACCAAGTTGCCTCCGACGAATGTGAAGTATCCTGATGTGGATTTCCTGTCGGTCAAGTTTCCTGCCCAGTCTGCATCTGTATAGCCTTCGACATCTAAGTGACCATTCTTAGAAAACATAATCCCCTTTCCCGGTGCTGATTTCAAATATCGAAGAATGCGAACAACTGCATCCATGTGATCTTTACCGGGACAATGCATAAATTGACTAACCGTGCTCACCGCATATGAAATATCTGGACGAGTATGAGATAAGTAAATTAGCTTACCCACCAGTCGTTGATATCTCTCTTTGTCGGTTGGGGTTTGATCAGGATCCTCCCCAAGTTTCTGATTCTGAATGGTTGGAGTATCTGCCGGCTTGCAATCAAGCATCCCAACTTCGGCTAGTAGATCGAGTACATACTTCCGTTGTGATAAGAAGATGCCTCGGTTTGATCTAGCCACTTCTATTCCGAGAAAATATTTGAGCCCACCCAAATTCTTCATTTCAAATTCCATGGCTAGGTGTTTTTCCAGTCTATAGATTTCTTCTGAATCATCTCCTGTGATTATCATGTCATCCACATAGATTATTAGGGCAGTTATCTTCCCTTGTCGTCGTTTAAGGAAGAGAGTATGGTCGGAGTTGCTCTGTTGAAAACCATACTTTCCCATTGCCATGCTAAAGCGACCAAACCATGCACGCGGTGATTGCTTCAATCCGTATAATGCTCTTTGTAACCTGCAGACAATTCCTGTGGAGGATGACATATATCCCGGTGGGATATCCATATACACTTCTTCCTTAAGATCTCCGTGAAGGAAGGCATTCTTCACGTCAAATTGGTGTAGGGGCCAATCTAGATTTGCAGCCGCGGACAACAACACCCTCACGGTGTTTAGTTTAGCTACCGGAGAAAAAGTCTCCTGATAGTCTATGCCGTATGTCTGGGTATATCCCTTAGCCACTAGTCTGGCCTTGTATCGTTCAACGGATCCGTCTGCTTTATGTTTAATTGAGAATACCCATTTACACCCCACTGTTTTTTTTCCAGTCGGCAGTTGGACAAGATCCCAGGTTCCATTCCGATTTAGAGCTTCCATTTCCTCTTGTATTGCTGCTGACCATTTGTGGTCTGCTAAGGCTTCATGGACTCCACAAGGAATGTGCTCCGCAGACAGCTTTTCCGCAAAGTTTATAAGAGGATCAGACCAGCCTTTCATAGTCATATGATTAGAGATTGGATATTTGGATTTCTTCCCTTCTTCTCCAGGAGAGTAACGAGCTGGAGCTTTGCCTCGGTTACTCCTGAAAGGTAAGTGATAGCCAGAATCCAAACCATTACTAAGAGATGGTGTAGAAGAGCTTACCTCAGGAATACTCTCGGGAAGGAGGTTATCATTGTCGGGTGCTTGAGAGAGAGGGGTTCTTCTACTGGAAGGTTCCTCGTCAGAGTCAATAACCATGATATCTTCATGCAAACCATCAACTGCAGAGCGGTCGACCGGTTGAGGAAGGCGGTCGACCGGTTCAGGAAGGCGGTCCACCGGTTCAGGGAAGCGGTCGACCGGTTCAATATTTTCCTCCATTTGTATACCCGTAGCAATAGCTTTTATCTCCTCCTGTGGTGGTGCCCCTGTCACCACAGTTTCTCCATCCCTTGTCACGGTTTGTTCAATTTCATTCCACCACTTCTGCTCTTCATCCCAAGTCTCCCTCTGAAGAGAAGAAGTTGATACACATGGTGAATAAAACTTGTCT
Source organism: Salix udensis (assembly GCA_029204005.1). Lineage (NCBI taxonomy): Eukaryota > Viridiplantae > Streptophyta > Magnoliopsida > Malpighiales > Salicaceae > Salix > Salix udensis. The sequence continues at coordinate 14,337,124 of CM055035.1, forward strand.
GATTCTACAAACGTGACATCCATCGTTATATAGGCTCGGTTTTTACATGGGTCATAGCACCTATAACCTTTCTTGTTGGTGCCATACCCCAAAAATACACACCGAACAGCACAAGGTTCCAGCTTGGTCCTCTGATTTTTATGCAAATGAACAAAGGCAACACATCCAAATACACGTGGCTTAATTAGTAATAAAGACGGTAGAGTGACGTGTTTGGACAAAACCTGTAATGGAGTTTTGAAGTCCAAAACTTTAGAGGGCATTCGGTTCATTAGATACACTGCCAAAGCAACAGCATCATCCCAATGACGACCGGGTGTATTTGATCCAATCAACAATGCGCGTGCAGTTTCTAAGATGTGTCGATTCTTCCTTTCGGCTACTCCATTTTGTTGTGGTGTCTGACTGCATGACGACTCATGAAGGAGGCCATTTTCTTGGAAATATTCATGAAACTCTCGGTTCATATACTCTCCCCCATTGTCCGTTCGAAGAATACGGACCTTTGCTGAAAAATTGGTTCTGAATCATAGCATGAAATGCTCGAAATACCCCAAATACTTCATCCTTGCGTTTTAAGAAGTATAGCCACGTCATCCGTGTACAATCATCTACAAAAGTCACAAACCATCGTATACCCGACATAGTTGTAATAGGGGAGGGACCCCAAACATCGGAATGAATTAAAGCAAATGGAAAATCACTTTTATTCATGCTAGTTGGAAAAGGTACACGGTGACTCTTGGCCAATATGCACGTTTCACATCTGAAGTTTGAATAATTCAAAGTCGAAAATAACTGCAGAAATAAATGTTTCATGTAGCTAAATGAAGGGTGCCCCAACCGAGCATGCCATAGCCAAATCTGCTCTTCACTTGTGCTAGATGTATGCCTCATGGTACTGACTTTGCCGAAACTGAAGTCGTCCATGTAGTATAACCCCTCTCTCTTAGTACCACGCCCAATGATCTCCTTCGTGAGAATATCACTGAAAAAGACAAAATTTTGGATACATTAGCACCAAGCAGTTAAGTTCTTCTGTGACTTGTCCCACAGATAATAATTTGCTGGAGAGAGAGGGTACTAATAGAGTATTAGCCAAGGAAATTGAAGGTGATATATCTACGGTTCCAGCTCCTGTAACCGGATACATGACCCCATTGGCATTGAATATGTTACTTCGCCTTGGTTCCGTAAGTTCCACAAAATCATCTTGACAAAACATCATATGATCGGTTGCTCCTGAGTCCACTATCCAATCTTCATTCTTGCCTGCGTTGGACACAAGTAAAGCACAGCTATCATTACTGGACTCGTTACCTGGATTTCCAGAGGGTGCTGCCGTGGTCGTTGTGACCTCCTTTGGTTCCACAAGTGGGGCGAGTGAAAGGGTAGCTTCTGGATTTATTTGGGTTGAATTAACCATTGCGGCTCTTCCCGTTCCAGTAGCTTCTCTTTGTTTCCGTGCCTTAAGGTCTATCCACCACTCTGGATAACCATGTATTTTAAAACATGTCTCTCGGGTGTGCTTCAAGTTTCCACAGTGAGAACATCCGTTGCCTCCTCCCTCCACAAAGACCTTAGTTTTTGCATGGTTCAATTTTCCCCCATGAAGTGAGGGGTTTCCAGGTTTGGCTACCTGCAGTGTAAACTTGCTTTGTGAACCAGTTCTCATACCTCTTGAAATCATAGCAGCACCATCTGAGATATCTCCTCTGTTGGAGAGCATAACGGTTTGCCTTATATCTTCCCTCCGGACATGGGCATATGCCTGCTCTACGGTGGGGAATGGTTTCAATTGCAAAACGTCACTTCGGATTTTGTCAAGCCTGTCATCTAGTCCATCAAGAAAGGTGTACACTCGATCTTCTTGTAAGAGAGCATTGTATTTTTGTATGTCACACACACACACCATCGGGTTTGGACGACGAAAATCAATCTCCCTCCATAGGCCTTGAAGATCATTGTAGTATTTTTCAATTGGTTCTCCCAATTGTTTCATTCTATTGACTCGTCTCTTTAAGTCATACACCTGAGAAGTGTCAGCCCCATCAAAGTATGTCACAGCAATAGAATCCAATACCTGTTTAGCGGTGGGGAATCGGATGAAGTTGCTGACCAAGGAGGGGTTCATTGAACCGATCAACCATCCCTTTACCACTCGAGTTTTTCTGTCCTCCATCTCACGAACGAAGGGTCATTCGGTTACGGGTTGCGGAAGATCGCCATTTATATATCCCAGCTTGTCTTTTCCGAGATGAACATCTCAACAATGCAGGGACCATAAAGCGTAATTAGTACCATCGAGTTTGATACCAATTTGCGATGCGGTAATATCATGCATTACTTGTTGGGGGTCCGTGTTTGATTACGGCTTATGGCTTGAGTCATTCTTGCCATAAGGTCTTCAATATTTGCAGCCATATTTGGTTGCTCTAGTTCTGCCAGTGGTGCTTCCATTCCTTCTATTTCCTCCATGTTCGTATGTTGCTATTGGCTCTAGCAACGTCTGTTGTAGCAATAGATCAATTGAAGGATCTAGGCTCTGATACCATGTTAGTTTTAGGCAAGGTTTCTGGAGAATTCGTTCCACTTTTCTCATTGCTAAGGCAGAGCCTATATACAATACAATATACATCCTTCCTAGTTGTGTTTGGAAAGAAATCAAATACTATCCCTTAACAATCGGGATGTACATAAAAGCAAGATAGACTTGAATATTACAACAATACTTTCCTATTCTAACTTGTTTTGTACAGCTCATTCCAACACGGAGTACCAGGCATTTTCATGCTTTAAGGGTAGTTCGGAAGAAGAGGAATCACATTCATGGCCTTTTTCTAGACAGCGGGGAGTGGTGTACTGACGATAAGCTTCTTCAGGAGGAGGCGCTAGAATATTGTAAGACTGTTTTCTTCCAGTGCTGATTGGGTTCCTCAAGACTTGGGAATAGATAGTTTTCCTAAAATTTCGATGGAAGTTAAATAGGATCTCACTAAGGAGGTGACGAAAAGGGAAGTTTACGAGGATCTTAAAGTATGGACTCATTCAAGTTGCCGAGTATAGATGGTTTCCTACCAGTGTTTTCTGAAACTCATTGGCACTTGATTGGTGATGATGTTTGGAGGGTGGTGAGGGATGCTTTTCATCATGGTAGTTTTTACCTAGGATAGCGATGACCATAATAGTGCTTATCCCAAACAGGACAGCTCCATCAATTTGAAGCAGTTTCGGCCTATTAGTCCATGTACAAGTTAATCACTAAGGTTTTAGCTAATAGACTTAGACTGTTCATGGAGAGTCTTGTTGGCCCTCCGCAAAGCAGTTTTATTCCTGGTAAAGGCACTTCGGACAATATTCTGATAGCTCAAGAGGTGGTTCACCATATGCATTATTCGATGAGTAAGTAAAGATTGTTAGCTGATAAGATAGATCTTGAGAAAACATACAATAGAGTGGAGTGGGGCTTCTGAAACGAATGAATTTGGATTTTCTAGTATGATCTATTGATTCAGAGAACAAGTACATAAATACATGGAGAAACACCATTTTCGTGCAACTTCCAAACTTGGTTAACTAAATGCATGCCTTAATTTACAGGTAATTACACGTTTACAGCTAAGCATGATATTAGGAGATATGACAAAATATGGAAACAGGATATTTGCCAACATGATTTCAGAGATATTCGCCTAATAGCTTCCTTTATCAGACTCTGTTGGTCATGTTTTGTGTTCAAGCTTCGAAGATTACTATGCCATGTGGAATGGTTCGAGGCTGCCAGGCCTTACCCCTACTCGAGGCCTGCAGCAAGGAGATCCTATGTCTCCCTACCTTTTTGTTTTCTTTATGGAAAAAACTTGCTTGTTTAATTGTTATGAAAGTGCAAGATAAATCTTGGAAGCCGATTCATGTTTCGAAAGGGGCCCCAAGGATTTCTCACTTATTTTTTGCCGATGACATTTTATTTTTTGTCAAGGCAAAGAATTCTCAAGTGAGGTTAATGCAGTCTGTTGTGGATGTGTTCTGTAAAGCTTCGAGGCTGATAGTGAATTATGATAAGTCCAGAATAATGTGTTCAAAGCGGGTTAGTAGACGGAAGAAAGATAAATTTGCTCGAATCTCCTCTATAAGGGTTGCTAATGGTTGGGGCAGATATCTTGGATTTCCTTTGATTTAAGGGATAGCTAAGAAGTTAGACTTTAATTTTATCATGGAGAAAGTTTACAAACGACTAGCAGAATGGAAGGGCAAACTCCTGAATAGAGCAGGACGTAGTATTCTTACCAAGTCTATGATTGCTATGATTCCTGTTTACTCCATGCAGTGTTGTAGGATTCCTCAATCTATTAGTGATGGTATTGACAGGCAGCTCGTGCATTTATCTGGAAGAATAGGGAATCAGGTCAAGGGTTGCACCTAGTGAAATGGGATTCAATGACTTGGCCTCGTAGAGGGGGGAGGCTTGGTATGAGAGAGGCAAGACTTTCTAATATAGCTTTGCTGTGGAAACTAGTCTGGCACGTCACCAACAGCCCGGGAAAATTATGGGTACTGATTTTTAGCCACAAATATTTAAAAGGAGGTATCCTTTCCATATGGTTAGTCGGATGGGATCTTGTTCGTATGCTTGGCAATAGATAAGAAAAGCCTTAGGTGTACTTGAAGGAGGGGTTTATTTACAGAATCAGGAAGGGTGAGCTTTCTTTTTGGTATGACCTCTGGTTGGAGGAGGGTCAAGTTGCAGGCCTAGTTCCAGTAACGAACATTCTGGACACTGATTAGAGGTGAATCGGTTGTAGTGCCAAGGTCCATGGAATGTTTCTATCTTAGCTTCTGAATTGCCACAAGATTTCAAGAATGGAATTCAAGCTATTCGAATAGCTATTCAAGCACAACATCGGGTTTATATACTGCCAAGTTGGCATACAGGTGTCTGGTTCTGCGTTCCAGAGCTGTGAATTATGAAACTAAGTGGAGTTGGCTAATGAAATTAAAGGGGCAGGAGAAGGTGATGTTTTTCACTTGCCTAGACTTCCATAATAAATTGCCAACCAAGCTGCTTCTTTATAATCCTAGGCTAGTGAGTAGTCCGGTCTGCAGCAGGTGTAACCAACGTGACGAGGATGGCAATTCTGATTCTATGGAAGCTATCAGATTGGTTTCTTCCTTATCAAGCTGCTTCACCTAAGTAACCCAGCTGCCAAAAGCTGTTAGCGGAATTCAATTTCGACCTCATATAACAGGATCATTTCACTGAAGATGTCTCTAAACTTATTGTTTGGTGAAGGATCTTCCTTCCATGCAATGGTCTACCAGTGAATCCACAAAAAAACAAAAAAAAGAGTTTGCGCCGATCAAGTATCAACTGATGCACAGAGTTGCAGGGCTAAGCTGTGTAGAAATTTCGGACAAATATCAAACTACTGATCTGTATTGACAGATTGAAAAAGAACCTGAGAACAAAATCAAGAACAAACTTCTGAATTTTTCAGAAAAGAGAGAACAATAAGCTTTATAATTTCAAGCTAAAAGAACATCAACATTGGCAGAATTTCATGCATACCTGCTGCCATCCCACTCAAATTTATTTATAGAACCAGAAACTTACAACGGCTATGATTTACCTAACCAACAACTATCAACGGTAATATTTTCTAAAATCAGTTATTTACAAGAAACTTGTAACTGATTTGACAGACATTTGATTCCTAAACTCTAAAGGATTTATAATCATCCTGAATACAAAAGGATTACTAAAACTTAAACAATAACCTTCAACCTTTAGTCCTTCATTTATCCTGCGTCGGTTTGTCGTGAGGCAGGGCATAGCGGTCGACCGGTTAGTCTTCCCTTTGCAAGCGGTCGACCGGATGCAAGTGGTCGACCGGTTAATCTTTTTCTCACAATCGGTCGACCGGTATACTTGGGCGGTTACGGAATCAGCCTCAGATTTCAACACTCCCCCTTGATTCTCGAGCTGCACACTTACCACCATTCTTCTTAGCTCCTCAAGTCCTTCCTTTGCTAAGGTAATCGAATCGATAAGCTTTTCCTTTAAACATGCATACATCATTTCCAATTTTCCTTCTTTATATGTTGGATCTATAGCAACAGACATGGTCCTCTCTATATGAGCTTTCTATTTCTTCATTTGCATCATAAAACGAGAGAATCCACGCTTTCATCGGGGCACTAGAGCGGTGATGAGATCCTTTTCCTTTCAATTGACTTGCAAGTCTCATCACAATAAAAGGAGCCTACATCTTGTAAGCTTAAATCCTCAAGGTGTGTTTCTCTAAGTTTAACACTCCCCCCTAGACATCATGGTCCGATATTTTCCAACTTCTCTACCGACCATTTTCGGAGAGCCTTTCTCTTCAACAGAATCTCTTCCGGTTGAGTTACTTTGGTGTTCTAGTTGTTTCTCAAAACTAAAACATCTATTTAACATTTTTGTACTTGAACAAAAGAGTACCTTGATCATCTTTGATCATGCATTTGTCATCTATAAACAGTAAGGAGTGTCTATCTTCAAGTAATTGACCTACACTTATCAAATTTTGGTCAATTTTTGGTACATACAGCACACACTTAAACTTTCGGATTCCAGCTAGAGTTTCTATCTTAACTTCCCCTTTACCTTCAACACATACATACTGCCCATTTGCAACTTTTAACTCTAGATTTGTAGCTTAAGTCTAGATTTTCAAACACACCCTACTGCTGCAGGACATGTGGTTTGAACAACCACTATCAATAGACCAAGTATGTATGTTTACCTCATTTTTTGTTGCTGCGGTTGTGTGCTTCGAGTGGCTGTGAATAGCATTTCCTCTTTGGTCTCCTCCACTTCAGCAACTTGAGCTTGATTTGCATTGTCTTCATTGCAAAAATTTTTCAATGTGCCCAAACTTCTTACATTTTCGGCATTGTGCATTCTTGAGCCAACAAGATGACTCAAGATGATTGTTTTTACAGCGGTACTTGCAGGTGGGAAGTGGCTCTCTTCTTTCCTTCCACCTTGCATTGAAGTTGTTGCCTTGTGGTTGATTATTCGGCCAATTTCTCCTCTGCCATGAATTTCCAGAACTGGACTTGTTTTCTGGACTTCTGACGAACACTTGCTGCTGTCTAGTTCTTCCTTTGAATCCTGCTACAAAGGCTTCTTCACTTGAGTTTTCTTGCCTAAATGCTTGCCTTTGTTCCACAGCTTGCAAGGCATTGATCAACTCTTGAAGGCTCATGGTAGTGAAGTCCTTCGAGTCTTCTAAAGAACATATTTTGTTCTCAAATTTTTCTGGCAAGCTTACTAGAACTTTTTCCACAACTCTCGATTCTTGAATTTCTTCTCCAAGTAGTGTCATTTCATTTACTATCTTGGACACACTTGATGAGAATTCTTTTACAGTGTCGGAATCCTTCATCCTTAGCCCTTCAAATTGCCTCTTTAAGTTCAGAATTTGCATCCTCCTTGACTTCTCATCACCTTGAAATTCGGATTTCAACTTATCCCATGCCTCTTTTCTTTGTTTCACGAGGCCATGATCCTTGAGAAGATTTCCTCACTTACTTGCATTGTGAATGCAAGTAAGAGCTTTGAATTTCTTTGCTCTTTGTTCATGGAAATACTTGATTTGGGTCATTGATGGGTTGTTGTTCAAGGGAGCTGGTTCCCTGTCATCTTCCACATCTTCCCATAGGTCAAATGCTTTCAAGTATATCTTCATCTTCACTTTGCCCAAACTCCATAGTTAACACCCTGTGAAGATTGGCGATTTCGAAGAGAATGAAGCTTCCATCTCTGTCAAGAACTGTCAGCTGGAGAGATTTTCTTTTTTCTTGTGATTTGTTTCAAGACTTCACAATACGGAGAGCAAGATTAAAGAACAAACCAAGGTAAATTCCTTGATTTCAAAAAAAATTTCAGAAAAAACTTCTTGCAACTTTTCTCGGAAAAAATTTGGAAAGAATCTCACTTTTTCTTTGATCACTCGTGTTTCACTCAAATCCCTTTTCAAAGACCTAATTGTGCTCTGATACCATGTAGAAATTTCGGACAAATATCAAACTACTGATCTGTATTGACAGATTGAAAAAGAACCTGAGAACAAAATCAAGAACAAACTTCTGAATTTTTCAGAAAAGAGAGAACAATAAGCTTTATAATTTCAAGCTAAAAGAACATCAACATTGGCAGAATTTCATGCATACCTGCTGCCATCCCACTCAAATTTATTTATAGAACCAGAAACTTACAACGGCTATGATTTACCTAACCAACAACTATCAACGGTAATATTTTCTAAAATCGGTTATTTACAAGAAACTTGTAAGCGATTTGACAGACATTTGATTCCTAAACTCTAAAGGATTTATAATCATCCACGAATACAAAAGGATTACTAAAACTTAAACAATAACCTTCAACCTTTAGTCCTTCATTTATCCTGCGTCGGTTTGTCGCGAGACGAGACTAGCGGTCGACCGGTTAGTCTTCCCTTTGCAAGCGGTCGACCGGATGCAAGTGGTCGACCGGTTAATCTTTTTCTCACAATCGGTCGACCGGTATACTTGGGCAGTTCTGGAATCAGCCTCAGATTTCAACAAGCTGATGGTGCTTATTACACATCAGAAATCATCAAGTGTGACTAATTATTACCATACGAAGACTAGCGTGGTTGACGTGTTGTGATTTGGCCATTGACCATGTAATGCTTACAGCCCAGAAAGGTGGAAAAATCATTAACTCTTAATCCTCATATTTATAGTAATTTGATCAACTGGTGATGTTGACCCCTCTTCATGCCATTAATTTACATTTGATGAAAGAAAAGAGGGAAAAACTTTTGTTTACATCGGAGTTGAATGACAAGTATTCATCTGAGTTTGAGTTATTGCCTGCTGAAGAGACTTGAAAGCTTTCTGGTAGCTGAAGAAACCCATAAACCAGAAATCAAAACCATCCACAGTAACTATTTCTATGTACTTCTCTGATGGCTTCTTCACATTCTCACTCTGGTTGGCTGTCTCTATCTTTCTTAATGGGATTACTACCTGCATAAATTGATATTATTTAGAGACCAGAGATGCTTGAGATTGGGAGAGGAAGGAGAGAGAGACATCATGTTATTTTATCTGCTACCTTATAATGAATTCTAACCAGTTTTCCATCTGGAGAAGAAAGCTTAATGGATCTCTCACTGCAGAAGGCAACCTTTTCAGTAGAGATAAAGAGGAGGCCTGCGATAGGACCATCTGTGGTTGACAAATAACATTGACAAACTTTCAACAATCTTTCTCCTTCACAAACACTAAATAACTGCCTAAAAACTTTCTTCACCCCTCCCACTTGAAGGATCCTAGCCCCCAAGCTCAGCTTCCCTGCTAGAGTTTCAGTGATCTTGGTCCCCAACCTCACTGCAGTTACAAAAAATAAGACAAATTTAGCATCCTTCAAGCGTTGATTGAGAAGAAATTTGATGTTTCTCACTCGCAAACCAAGATTTGAATGACTTACTATGCTCCCGGATTCCATGCGCAAATTTGTCAGCTTTTTTCCCAAGCTTGTTCATCCTTTTAAGCATCGAATCAATTTTATCTGCAAATAAGACTAGCTGATTAGAAAAACAACCTTGTTGTGTCATTTATGGTGGAGAAAGAGAGGAAAGGAGGAAAGAATGATACTTTGCTTGCAAGCGAGAGCTTTGTTTGCAGGAGTTGGAATATAGTGATGCTCAGCATTTTCAAGTAACAGTCTCGGCATCTTCTCAACTGCATATGATGCTGTTCTGATTGGAATTCCAATAACTTGTTTCTGTGAAGTCTTCATAATTTATGCGCAGGGAAGATTTGATAACTTCTGGGCCTAATGACTCGAGCTGTCTTTTCGGGTGCAGCTGCAAACTTCTGCAGACTAATGTGTGTATTTTGCTGTGAGAGATGTAGAGGATGCTCAAGTTGATCCAAGCTAGCATTCTGCAAGTGTATATAAAGAGGTATCCATAGGTGGTGACCCTTTTAACTTTTTTGTTGTATGACTCATCGACAAGGACAAATGGGCTCATATATATATATATATAAATATATATATATATATATATATATATATATATATATATATGTTAAGGAAAGATAGAGAAATGATGGCATGTTCGATTACTCTAAGAAAAGATATTATAGGGTCCTAATTTTGATTTTCTCTCGATTAACAATAAAAATATATATTTTGACTGTCAAAATTTAAATTTTCTGAAATTCGTTTTTGAGGGGTTGGTCATTGACTTGAAATATTTTTGTTTAGATTTGAGGAAATTCTATTATTGAAAAATATATTAGGTGAGCTGGTAAGATCCCGGTTATCCTAGACTCTTACAAATGGTGCACGTTCTGACTCGAACTCAGACTTGCTATGCAGATTAGAAGTTTTTTGCCATCATATTACGCTCTTTGAGGACCAAGGCATTGACTTCAAACATGCTAGCTGATGGATCAAGGCATTTTCTTCTACAATAAATTGGGATTGGGATCATTCTGTCACAGTATTTTCCCTGGGAATATTTGGAAAATCTCTTATCTTTTTCAAGATGGGAGAAGGGAAATGAAGAAAGTTTTCCTGATTAGTTGGGATATTTCTTGGTCACAAATCCCGACAATCACCATATGGATTCTTTCCTTCAATATGCTGATTGCTGACTGCGTGTGGGTGTGTCAGTAAAGCTTTTTGAGCTGGCAATTTAGCTTTCTGATGCCACCCCTCTGTTTTTTATCATAACTAAAAAGACATGCCTTCTTTTTCTGATCCTTTCTTCTAACCAACCTTTACTCTTGAACGCTGAGGTGTTAGTGAGTGGATAATGCATTTCAAGCACAATATCAGCAGGCATACTTCAACTTTTAACACATGATTGTGAAGTTCTAGCTATTAAAGAGCTACCAGCAGCGGCCAAATTCTAGACACACTTTTTAGTGTAACCTTTATATGTATGCCTTTCACGTTTGACGAAAGGCAACTGCCATATCATATCCACACCAGCTTCATCTCTCACTTTGACTATGGAAGTATTTAACTAAAAAAACGTCCTCTTTCACAAAAGCTGAGTGCAGCAACAAAAAAACGAAGAATCATGGACCCTTGGCGTCAATCCTTAATTATCAAAATTATGGGAAGGATACATATTTATTGAAAAGACTCCAGATGCTATGGAGGATATAGAGTGATTTAAGGTTGGTGAGCTTTGGGGAACGCGTTTTTCCTTGCCAAGTTCTCTGTTAGAATGAAAGGATTGGAGAGCAATGCTGAGTCATCATCCAAGCTGGCACCTGCACAAAGCAGAATTACAGAATTGATTAATGAAGCTGCAGATAACAAGCACAACAAAACCATGTAACAAATTCTGTTAGACAAAGCAGCAGCTAGCTGTAATACCAGACATTGTACACAACAAGAAATGATTCTTGTTGTACACCTGTCCAATGAGCTGCTGCCAAGTGTAGTAGCCCCACTGCTATAAATGTATCTCGTTCCAGCTCTCTTAATGTGCTGTGTAATATATTGAAAGAGAAGAATTGAAAGTTTAGTTGCAATGAAGGATTCCTTCTACATTTGCTTGCATTCAAGCTTATTTCTTGTTTTCAAACTTGGTATCAGAGCTAGTGACTAACGTCCATGGCTTCATCTCCAGAAAAATCCTCTCAAAATGAAAACTCAGCTACCACAACAAATACAGCCCAAACACTGTCAGCTGCACCTCCAAATTCATCAATCTTCCAAAATTTAGCCCCAATCACACTTAAACTAGACATAGCCAATTACTCCTTCTGGCGATCCCAAGTCACTCCAGCACTTCGTGCACATAATCTTGAAGATTATGTTCTTGGCAACACACCATGCCCATCACAGTTTGCAAATGTCTCCTCTGGCTCTGAGTCAAGCAGACAAATCAACCCTGACTACAATATCTGGGTTCGTATGGATCAAGCCATCAAGAGTTGGCTTTTCAACTCTATTTCAGAATCCATGTTTGGGCATATAGTTCGATGTAATACCTCTCGAGAGGTTTGGCTCACTCTTGAACCCTTTTTACCACTCACTCAAAGGCTCGTATCCTTCAACTAAGGTTTCAACTTCAAACACTCAAAAAGGGAAATCTGTCCATTCATGACTATATGCTGAGAATGAAATCTCTAGCTGAAACTATAGTCTCCGCTGGTCAACAAATATCATATGATGAACTGATATTATACATCCTTGGAGGACTTGGCCATGACTATGATTCTGTTGTAGTTAATCTAACTTCACGACATGATCAAGTAACTCTCCAAGAGGTCCAGTACATGCTGCAAAGCCAAGAAATGAGGCTTGAGCAGCTTAACAGTCCTCTGACTTCTGATAATCTTACACCAAGTGCCAACTTTGCCACACAATTTCGTAAATCACTGAATTTTCAAGGCTTCAATGGATATCCATCCAATTCTTCAGGTCGTAACTACACACCTGGTAGAAGCCGTGGTAGAGGAAGATGGAACAGAAGCAACAGATCTCCTCTTTATCAACTATGTAACAAGTCTGGACATATAGCATTAAAATGCTACCATCGTTTTGACATTGCTTATCAAGGCCAGAATAATCCCAGTCAAGGCTTTAGACCTCCACTTCCCAATCAACATGGAAACCATGACAATCAACAGGCCTATTACTCATCATCAAATGCCTCAACCTCTGATAATGCATGGTATCTTGACAGTGGAGCAACCAATCATATAACAGCAGACCCTTCAAACTTGCATTCCAAGACAAACTACAAAGGTAACTCTCATCTTCTCATAGGCAATGGCCAATCCTTACCCATCACTCATTTAGGCAGTAGTGTTTTGCACAATTTCAACACACATACCTCACTCATTTTAAACAATATATTATGTGTGCCATAAATTGCCAAAAATCTGCTATCCATTGCAAAACTCACCACTGACAACCCTGTATTTGTTGAGTTTCATCATAATTGTTGCATTGTGAAGGATCGCTTTACGAGGAGGGAGCTCCTTCGGGGAACACTATGTGATGGTCTGTATCAGCTGCGCATACACCAGATCCTACCTGCACTACACACTTCACAATCTGTTTTCAATTATGTCAACATCCCAGCAAAGTCTTTTTCCCTTCAGTCTTCAATTCAGTCTTTATTTGCACAATCTTCATCTTCAGTTCCTAAGCTTGACTTATGGCACATGCGCCTTGGTCATCCAAATTTCAATGTAATGAAAAATATGTTGAATGATGAACATCTTTCCTTCAAAACTCAACTCACCTTCTGTGATGCCTGCCACATTGGAAAATCCAAACATAAGCATTACAATTCATCACTTACAGTCACACATAAACCTCTTGAGCTAATACACACTGATGTATGGGGGCCTTCCCCTTATCTGTCCAAAGAAGGTTTTCGTTATTATGTGCATTTTGTTGATGACTACAGTAACTTCACATGGATTTTCCCATTGAAACTGAAATCTGAAGTTCAAGAAACATTCCTTAAATTCCAAAAACTTGTGGAAAGACAATTTGAAACCAAAATCAAAACTGTTCAATCAGACTGGGGAGGTGAATACCGTAGTCTTGCACCTATATTTGCCTCCTTAGGCATCCATTTGAGACACCCATGCCCTCACACTCATCCCCAAAATGGCAAATCAGAGAGAAAACATAGACACATGATTGAAATGGGACTCACTCTTCTCACACAAGCATCCATGCCTGTGAAATACTGGTGGGAAGCCTTCAGCACCTCCACTTTTCTCATCAATCATCTATCCACCCCAACTCTACACCACAAATCACCAATTGAGGTACTGCTTTGTATTAAACCCAATCTCAAATTCCTCAAAGTATTCGGCTGCACATGCTTTCCCCACTTGAGAGATTACAATAATCACAAGTTGGATTTTAGATCAACCAAATGTGTTTTCATAGGCTATAGTCCAAATCACAAAGGCTACAAATGCCTACACCCATCAGGTCGAGTTTACATAACTCAAAGCATTACTTTCAATGAAATTGATTTTCCATTTGCCATTGGTTTCCCACACACACATCACTCTCAGTCCATCCCTCACTCTACTGCTCAGCCTATTCAACACCATTCCTGGTTACCCTTCATAACTAACAACTTGCAGGACTACACTACTTCTTCTTGCTCTGCTGATACAAGCTCCACACAGCTGCACTCTGAAGGTACTCCACTCCTCTCTATGCATTCATCACCATCTGTAAGTCAGTGTCCTCCCACACCACCAGTCCCTCAACACAACTCTCCCCAGCCTCAACCTATCACTACTTTACATACCTCCAACCCACCATCACATCCCATGATAACTCGATCTAAACTTGGCATCTTCAAACCCAAAACCTACATTGCTTCCATTCTTCGCAATCCACCATCATCTGCCAATCTTGTTAGTACCCCCAGATTCTGTGCAGCAGGCACTTTCCATCCCTGCATGGAAACAGGCCATGGATGAGGATTTCAATGCCCTAATGAAAAACAAAACATGGGAACTGGTCCCACGACAGTCTAACATGCACATTGTTGACAATAAATGGATATTCAGGGTCAAATATAATGTTGATGGCACTGTCCAACGCCACAAAGCAAGACTTGTCGCTAAAGGATTTCAGCAACAACCTAGCATTGACTTCTTCAAAACTTTTAGCCCTGTGGTCAAGTCATCCACCATTCGTATCATCTTTACACTTGCTGTCACATATGGATGGGATATCCAATAGATTGAAATTAATAATGCCTTCTTGAATGGCACTCTCGAAGAAGAAGTTTTTATGGAACAGCCCACTGGGTACATCAATGTTGCTCATCCCTCTGCTGTTTGTCGATTACATCGAGCTCTTTATGGCCTCAAGCAGGCTCCTCGTGCTTGGTTTGATAAACTACGCAGCTCCCTCATTCATCTTGGCTTCACTAATTCTACATCTGACAACTCTCTCTTTATCTACAGAAATGGAGAGGCCCTAATGTTTGCATTAGTCTATGTAGATGATATTTTATTGACAGGAAATCAGTCTCAGCAAGTTCACAAAATCATATCTCATCTTCAGACCTTGTTTGCTCTCAAAACTCTTGGCTCGGTGACTTACTTCCTTGGCTTTGAGACAACAAGGGGGGCTGATGGCATTCATTTGTCTCAAACCAAGTATACACTTGATCTACTCAAGAAGACAAATATGCTTGAAGCTCATCCTTGCCCAACACCAATGAATCACAGCAACAAACTTCATCTTCAAGACAGTGATCCCTTCGCACATGTTACCCTTTACAGGAGCACCATAGGAGCCCTTCAGTATCTCACACTAAGTCGTCCTGGTATAGCCTTCTATGTCAACAAACTGAGCCAATTCTTACAAGCACCAACTCAGAATCACTGGCAAGCCTGCAAGCATATACTGAGATACTTAGCTGGGTCCATTGGTGAAGGCATAAAATTCACAACTGCTCCCAATTTATTCATAGAAAGCTTCTGCGATTCAGACTGGGCCAGATCATTGGATGATCGCAAATCCACATCAGGTTACTGTGTGTATCTTGGAGGCAATTTGATCAGCTAAAGTTCAAGAAAACAAAAGTCAGCTGCGAGATCAAGCACTGAAGCTGAGTACAGAGCTCTAGCACAAGCAAGCACAGAAATCATGTGGCTAAACTCTCTATTATCAGAAATTGGTTTTCACAACCGAGAGCCTGCAGTAATTTGGTGTGATAATATGGGAGCCAAACAACTTGCAACCAATCCAGTATTCCATTCAAGAACCAAACATATCGAAATAGATGTTCATTACATCAGGGACAAAGTTTTGAACAAGGAAATTGAGGTGAGATACATTCCTTCTATAGAACAAGTGGATGACATCCTCACCAAGCCTTTGACCATATCTCAATACGTTAAACTTAAAGACAAGCTGGGTGTTGTCCACTCACCACACCACAGCTTGAGGGGGCATGTTAGAATGAAAGGATTGGAGAGCAATGCTGAGTCATCATCCAAGCTGGCACCTACACAAAACAGAATTACAGAATTGATTAATGAAGCTGCAGATAACAAGCACAACAAAACCATGTAACAAATTCTGTTAGACAAAGCAGCAGCTAGCTGTAATACCAGACATTGTACACAACAAGAAATGATTCTTGTTGTACACCTGTCCAATGAGCTGCTGCCAAGTGTAGTAGCCCCACTGCTATAAATGTATCTCGTTCCAGCTCTCTTAATGTGCTGTGTAATATATTGAAAGAGAAGAATTGAAAGTTTAGTTGCAGTGAAGGATTCCTTCTGCATTTGCTTGTATTCAAGCTTATTTCTTGTTTTCAAACTTTCTCCAATCACGATGATAATGAGCTTGCATTATTTGGAGGTCCATGGATGGTGGATGACCTCATTTGTTACTCGTGGAAACTATGCTAGAATTTGTGTAGAAATTGATCTTACAAAGCCTTAAAGTTCAAACTGAGACGACGAGTTCTTCCTATAACTTATGAAGGCCTGCATTTGCTCTGGTTAAGAGTGGACAATAATGATGGTGATGGTGATAATAATATATAGCAGTAATGATATTAATTATGATAATGAATATTTATAATGCAAACACCAACACCAACACCAACAACAATAGTAGTATTAACATTAATTATTATAACAATGATAATAATAATAATAGTCATGGTCATTGTCACGACGATTTTTTCCGCGCATGGCCATCACCGAAGACGGGGGATGTGTTGATTTTTTTTTTATAATCATAAAATTATGATTATATTTTTTAGAAGTCACCACCTAGTAGTAAGGTCATTAGGAAACTTAATGGTCTAGGAGTTTCATTAAGGGGACTTGTTGTGCAAGGAGAAGATGTATCACCACCATTACCCTATCTAAGGTAAGTTACATTGTTGTTTGATTGTTTTTGTTGGTCTTTTCTAAGCTTGGAAATAGATCTTTGTTTGTGAAGGAGTCTCTACCTCATTGGATCGAAAATCTAACCGTTCTAAGTTCCAAATTTTATCACTGCATTTATTATCTTTTTAATGTCTAAGTATGTACTTTACAATTTAATTTTATAGCCCAAGTTTACAACTAAAAAATTAAAAAAATAATTTGAAGGTTTTTGATATTTTAGCCTAACCCTAATGGATAATCATAAATTAGTTACGATATCCCTTTTTCATTTTAAAACATGGAAAAAGATGCAAATGTTTTTGTGTGCAAATGTTACGATATCCCATACTTCATAAAAAAGATGCAAATTTTTTTAAACCAAAAATTGGTGAAAAAATATACAATGAAATCATAAAAATTTTAAAATTTATATTTTTTTGATTTTTTTTCTAGGTTGGGCCGAGTTCAACCCAAATGTCAGTTTGGGTCGGTCCCAGCCCTACTAAAAAAGAAGCAAAAAAAGGAAACCAGGTGAACAGTGTAGAGTGAATTAATTCACTCTGTATTGTTTCGCTTATTACGTGAACGTGGTTGCTGAGTTAATGGTTCTGTATGAAAACTTGGAGGGTTTACCTTGTTTTTTTGAAGGTGAGCGATTGCCAAAATTGCTTACGATGTTTTAGGGAAGAATTTAGATGGTTGATGGAGTTGTTGACGTCGCTGGAGGTGTTGCAAATGAGGAGCTAAAGTGGCTACAGGAATAGGAGGAAAAGAATCTGGGTTTTTGAATGGCTTTTTCCGAACTTTGGCTTTTTGAAAAGAATCTGTTAGTGCTTCCATCGTTAACATTATGTTGATATAGCCATCAGTAATAGTGACATTTTGATAATTATTGTCTAACTCTCGGGAAAATACCCACAAAACATTCTGTCTGTAGTTACATCACTACTATTTAAATTGTTTGTTTTAAAAAAAGATTAAATATTATTTCAATAATATAAAAATAAATTACTAATCAAAAATTTATTTTGAATTAGATTTAATTTAAATTTCAAATATTTGTTACAAATTATGAAATTTTTAACATTCAAATACAATAAATCTGAAACAGATGCGCCGTTGTAGAAGGAGGAGTAAGAGAGTAGTTGGTATTGATAGATGTAAAAATAGGAGCACATGAATCATCCCAATATGATTGCATCTACATAACCATGCGACCGTCTCAATATGAAGTCTCGCCTTCTCATCATGAAGTCCTGTCTTATTATAAAGTCCTGCGTGAATGGAATTGATTTAAAGAACGTTCCAACAGTCAAAACATTATTGGTTGATCACAAAATGTCATTCATACCGAGTCCATCGAACATTCCTGCCTCCAACCACATGTCCATATTAAAATCTAAATGTGTTGAAGGATCGCCCTCGTATTTCTCCTTCAGCCAAATATTATATATTTAATAGAAAGAGAAAATTAAAAATAAAGTAAGAAACAATTCAATGAAATAATAACTTAAGAAAAAGAAATTGAAGAATACCAACATACCATGAATTGAGGAGCATGACTATCCCTAAACTGTGCTTGTAGTTCTTGTTGGCGGTCTCTACTTTGCACATACATCTTAATAAAGAAATCTATTTGTAATGGATATGTCCAATAATCATAGCCTGCAAGAAAAAAATATTGTTAGTTCCAAATATTAAAAACATTATAAAAAATAATTTAATTAATAAAAAAAGTATCATCTGTTTTGTATGCGAAATGAATGACATGAAGTTGCTGGTGTATGAGATAATGAAACCTAGAAAACAACGGTTTTGTCTGTAAACCAGAATATGAGTGCCACGTGAAACAATTAGACGTCACATGCTCAGTGTAATCCACCTATATTGTCTCTGAGATGTATGAGAGTCTAAATTCCTCCAGACTACCACGTTCTTTTAGTCCAGAAGCTCTTTTACTTGTGCATATCAATTTTTTTGATATTTTAGCCGAACTCTAATGGATAATTATAAATTGGTTATGATATACCATTTTCATTTTAAAATATGAAAAAAATGAAAATTTAATGTTTTTTTTTTGTGAAAAATATGCTCAGAAAAATTTAGGATTCTGCTGTACGCATGAAAAGAAAACATATATATTTTTTTATATTTTTCAAATAAGAGTTCTTTTCGAAATTTCAGAGAAAATCAAATTTTTTATACCAAGTATGCATACTTCAATGTAGATCTACGAATCAATATTAAACAAAAATTGGTGAAAAAATATACGATGAAATCACAAAATATTTAAAATTTATTTATTTATTTATTTTTGTTTTATTTCAAGCTGGTTGGGTTCAAGCCAAAATGCTCAGTTTGGGCCGGTCTCAACCCTAATAAAAAAGAAGAAGAAAAAAATTAGGAAACCAAGTGAACAGTGTAGAAAAAAAAATTAGAAAAAAATTAGCTCCTAAACAAATCAAACTATAATTTGGCCCATGATTAAATCAAATTGGCCTATTAAGAATATAATTATACCTTTTGACTTAATATTTATGGAAATTTATCCAATAATCATTTATATTAGCCTTGAATCTGTATTTTCCTTCATTTTTAGGCACAATAGAGGTACGATCGGGCTCTGAATCTTCCCAAAAATTCCAACTTTATTTTCCCACCATATCAACCCTTTTTTAACTTATTTAATTTATTTTATTTTTATTTTATTTCAATTAAATTTTGGGAATAACCCGGAAATAAATAATGACAATCATCATGATAATGATAACTCTAATGTTCTTTTTATTTTTCCTTTCTATAGGATTAATGTGACTGTGAGTTTGTTATGGTAACCCAGGTTGTCCTCATTTACGGGTTGGTGAGTTGTTTTTTATTCTAGCTGAACATGATTTTTTCCCCATCAATTCCTTTCTTATATAGTAAAAAAATAGCTTTAGTAAAAGTCATATCATTACACTTTATAAAGTCTATGTACATATTTACAAGTTTGGTTTTTTGAACCGATTCACAGTTCTGACGAGTGTAATTTTTTTTTTTGCATCTTAGTGTTGGGTTTGTATTTGATTTCAAATTGTTTATTTTTTTTATCATAAAGTTATATAGAAGATAGTTTGAAAAATAAAACAAATTATAATCGCATTAGAGTCAATAATCTAGTTCTAGGTTCAACTCGCTAGATCGGCTAACTTGATACATAGGTTTGATGAGTTTACCCACTAGATGAATATGATTTTATTTAATTTATTTTCCTCAATTTGATCCTTCAATATTATATTGTTTAAAAATAAATTGCATGAATTATTTTTTATTGTTTTTCTAGGGTTATTGCTATCTTAAATAAGTGTATCTTTAAGTTGACGCTCAATTTTGTAAGCATATATTTTTCATTATATAATTTATAAAAATTAATTAAATTTAATATAGTTCATGACACATGTTGCTTGAGGACTTAGAGATTAATTTAATTTGTCATGTTTTTAAAGTTGTCATTAAATCTTGTAAAAGATAGACAATATTTTTTTTTTAACAAATAATCAAGATTGAATTTAAATCTATGCAATCGATCGATTTAATTCGAGTTAGCTTCTTCATAATTTAATTGAAAACTTGAGTTAAACAGAGAGATAAGTGATGAAATTTCAAGTCTAGTAAGTTTTGCTAGGTTCAATAACACACTCTCTTAATATATATATATATATTTTTCATTCAATAAAATTTGTTTGACTATACTAGTAAACACACACGAACTCAATAAAGATAACAATCACAAAATATATTTAAAACAATTAAATATAACAATTAAGTATTTCCTGGAAATGGAAATAACACAATCAAAGCTAAAATGTTTTCTGTGTCAAAGGAATTTCACAATGAAATTGCTGAATAAATTTGCAATGGAAAATTGCAAACCTGTCAGCACTCCTATGGTGGCAGGACAGAAAGTGAGGAAGGATGATGATGCTCCTAAAGCTGATGCAAGAATTTATAGGAGCTTGATTGGTAGCTTATTGTATTTAACTGACACACGTCTTGACATTGTTTTTACTGTAATTATCTTTGGTTTATGCAAAATCCAAGCCAAACTCATTATGTTGCAGCCAAGAGAGTCCTACGGTATTTGAAAGGAACTCTGGAATATGGTATGGTTTTTAATAAACTAAATACTATCAAATTAGTTGGCTTTTGTGACAATGACTGGGCTAGGAGTGGTGAAGAAATGGTGAGTACTTCTAGTTATTGTTTTTCTATGGGAGGAAGTATTTTCTGTTGGAATTCAACGAAACAAAGTGTAGTGGCACACTCCACGGCAGAAGCTGAATATATTGCAGCATATGTTGCTGCAAATCAGTTAGTTTAGTTAAGGAAGATGTTGCGGGATTTGAGCTTCTATCAACTAGAACCTACTGAATTGTTCTATGAAAATATGTCAGCCATTGCAATCTCTAAAAACTCTGTTTTTCATGATAGAACCAAACACATGAAAATCAAGTTCCATGCAATTCGACAATTTCAGCAGGAAGGTGAGCTGGAAATGAAGTACTAGAGTTCAAAGGAGCAACTAGCTGATTTGTTCACTAAATCCTTAGCTAAAAAAAGTTTTGAAGAATTGAGGCAGATGATAGGAATGTGCAGCCTGAAATCAAGGAGGAGTGTTGAAGATAAGATTACCAATGATTCCGAGACTACAATTGGAAGCTGAAGGAGTGAAGACAGAGCTGCAACAGATTCTGAGTTGTTTTGTTTTAATTAGTATTCTAGTTTAGTTCAATAAGGATCAATTGTTTGATCAAGAGTCTAGTGTTATTTTTGAAGTTTCATGTTAAGTCCACTTAAAGAGTTTGCATTTAATTAGAATTTTTACTCTTGTAATCGATCAATTTCGTTTTCTATAAATAAAATCAGAGGGATGATAATAACCTTAATCACAATTCTACCACTTATTCTGAAAATCAATTGCCAAATATACTTGTTCTTTCATTCTTTGAAATTCAGGAATTCCATCAGAGTTTTTGTCACTGATTTAAATAGTGACTATTTTTCTGGGCAAGAACACAATTCCTGTTACTGATCTGAACAATAACTGTTTGTTCATCAGAATTTTTCAAAAAATTGGTATCAGAGCAGAATTAAATCTTAGAAAGGGAATTGAGTGAAACACGAGAGAGAGTTAAGAGTGAGAATTTTTCAAAGTTATTTTGTTTTGAAGAGAAGGTTAGTGAAACACAAGAGTATACAAAATTAATCAAGAAATTCATCTTCATTCTACCATTTGATTGATATGTAATTGACTGCAATTGTCAGTTACCCCTCCTGTTCTTTGTTTCGATCAAGTTACTCAATCAAATTGTAATGAAAGAGAGCAAAAACAGAAAACAACAACTGTTTCTGTTTACTGCAAAACCAAAGAGTAATAGGTGGATCGTTAGGAATTTTATGTTCTTCATGGATTCTGCAACTTTTTCATCAAAATCACCTATGTTTACAAGACAAAATTATGGTGTTTGGGCTGTGAAAATGACAACGTATCTCAAAGCTTTTGATTTGTGGGAGATTATAGAGAATGATAAACAACAACAATCCTACAATTGCATAAATCAAGTTCTTCAACGAAGAAAAAGCAAAAGGATTCATGGCACTTACATGCATCCATAATGGAATAAGTGAAGAAATATTCACAAGGATCATGACTTGTGAAACTGCTAAGAAAGCTTGGGATAAATTAAAAGCTAAATTTCAAGGTGATGAAAAATCTAGGAAAATGCAGGTGTTGAATCTAAAAAGGCAATTTGAAGGTTTAAAGATGAAAGAGTCAGAAACCATCAAATAATTCTTTTCTAATATCTCAAAATTGATTTATCAAATGTGATTATTAGAAGAAGATGTTAAAGAATCGAGAGTGGTTGAAAAAGTTCTTGTCAGCTTGCCTGAAAAATTTGAGAAGAAAATTTGTTCTTTAGAAGACTCAAGAGATTTTACGGAGATGAGTCTCCAAGATTTAGTCAATGCTCTACAAGCTGTAGAATAGAGACAAGCCTACAGACAAGAAGGTTCTAGTGAAGAAGCCTTCGTTGCTGGATTTAGAGGAAGAACACGAACCCATAATTCTTCCAAAGACAGTCATGAAGGAAGAAGAGAAACTGGAAGAAACCCGTTGAACAAAAATTGGCAACACAGTCAGAATTTTCCCAATAAAAGCAATGCAAGAGGAATGGAAAGAAAGGAACAATTTCCTCCTTGCAAACACTGCCATAAAACTAATCATCATGAGTCATGGTGTTGGCTCAAGAATGCAAAATGTAGAAAATACAAGCAGTTTAGGCACATTAAAAAATTCTGCAAAATAAACACATCAGCTGGAAAACAAGCCTACATTGCAGAGTCCTGAGAAGTAAAAGATGAACAATTGTTCATGGCCACGGTAGAACAGAAGTGCAGCAAAACAGAGGTAAAACATTCAAAATGGCTTGTTGACAGTGGGTGCACTAATCATATGTCTGCAGATGTGAAGATGTTTAAGACCTTGGATTTAAATTACGAATCCAAAGTAAAAGTTGCAAACGGGCAGTATGTAGATCTAGAAGGCAAAGAGGATGTTGAAATTGATACTATGATAGGTACAAGATTTTTTGACAATGGGTTGTATGTGCCTGAAATTAAACAAAATCTTGTGAGTGTTGGACAATTACTTGAAGATGGTCACTCTTTGTCTTTTATTAATGGCATATGCACAATCAAAGATGATCAAGAAATCACTTTGTTCTCTGCTAAAATGACTAACAGGAGTTTTAGTCTTGAATGGGAAAATACACACTTGAATATGAGCATAGCTGACAGCTCAAAATCCGTGTTATGGCATAAGAGGTTGGGGCATTTTAATTATTCAACCTTGAAGAAAATGGCAGACCTGAAATTAGCAATTGGTTTACTAGAAGTTAAAAAACAAAAGGAGGTATGTGAAGCATGCCAATTAGGTAAGCAAACAAGGATTGCCTTCAATGATAATGCATTTAGAACTACTTCTAAACTGCAACTGGTATGCACTGATGTGTGTGGACCAATGTGAAATGAGTCCTTAAATGATGCTACGTACTTCTTATTGTTCATTGATGATTATAGTAGATATTGTTAGGTTTACTTCCTGAAAACCAAAGGGGAAGTGTTTGGCGAATTTCTGAAGTTTAAGACTAAGTTGAATACAGATGGCAGCATCAAAAAACACAAAGCAAGACTTGTGGATAAAGGTTACTTCCAAGAACCAGGTATTGATTATCATGATACATTTGCTCCTGTATCTAGACTAATACAATTAAAATCCTGCTGATGCTTGCTGCACAAACTGGTTGGTTTGTTTGGCAAATGGATGTTAAGTCTGCGTTTTTGAATGGGACACTTGATGAAGAAATTTATGTTGAACAACCTGAGGGTTTCGAAAAAAAAATCACAGCAAAAAAGGTATATCTCCTAAAAAAGGCCTTGTATTGACTGAAACAGACTCCTAGAGCTTGGTACAGTCGTTTGGATGAATTTTTGCTGAGTTTAGGGTTTGAGAAAAGCTTGAATGAAGCTACCTTGTATGTGAAAAAGGTTGAACATATCCTGATTGTATTAGTTTATGTAGATGATTTGCTAATTACTGGAAATATGGTAGTTAGTGGAGAATTCAAGATGAACATAAAGAACAAGTTCAAGATGAATGAACTTGGATTACTATCATATTTCCTGGGAATGGAAATAAAACAATCAAAACTAAAGTGTTTTCTATGTCAAAGGAATTTCACAATGAAATTGCTGAAAAAATTTGCAACAAAAAATTGCAAACCTGTCAGCACTCCCATGGTGGCAGGACAAAAACTGAGGAAGGATGATGGTGCTCCTAAAGCTGATGGAAGAATTTATAGGAGCTTGATTGGTAGCTTATTGTATTTAACTGACACATGTCTTGACATTTTTTTATTGTAATTATCTTTCAAGGTTTATGCAAAATCCAAGCCAAACTCATTATGTTGCAGCCAAGAGAGTCCTACGGTATTTGAAAGGAACTCTGGAATATGGTATGGTTTTTGATAAACTAAATATTGTCAAATTAGTTGGCTTTTGTGACAGTGACTAGGCTAGGAGTGGTGAAGAAATGGTGAGTACTTCTAGTTATTGTTTTTCTATGGGAGGAAGTATTTTCTGTTGGAATTCAAAGAAACAAAGTGTAGTGGCAAACTCCACGGCAGAAGCTGAATATATTGCAGCATATGTTGCTGCAAATCAGTTAGTTTGGTTAAGGAAGATGTTGCGGGATTTGAGCTTCGATCAACTAGAACCTACTGAATTGTTCTGTGATAATATGCCAGCTATTGCAATCTCTAAAAACTCTATTTTTCATGATAGAACCAAGCACATGAAAATCAAGTTCCATGTAATTCGACAATTTCAGCAGGAAGGTGAGCTGGAAATGAAGTACTGCAGTTCAAAGGAGCAATTAGCTGATTTGTTCACTAAATCCTTAGCTAAAGAAAGGTTTGAAGAATTGAGGCAGATGATAGGAATATGCAGCTTGGAATTAAGGAGGACTGTTGAAGATAAGATTGCCAATGATTTCGAGACTGTAATTGGAAGCTGAAGGAGTGAAGACAGAGCTGCAACAGAGTCCGAGTTATTTTGTTTTAATCAGTATTTTAGTTTAGTTCAATAAGGATCAATTGTTTGATCAAGAAGTCTAGTGTTTTTTTTTTGACGTATCAGGTTAAGTCCACTTAGAATTAGTATAGAACAAGAGTTTGCATTTAATTAGAATTCTTACTCTTATAATCAATCAATTTTGTTTTCTATAAATAAAATCAGAGGGATGACAGTAACCTTAATCACAATTCTGCCCTTTATTTTGAAAATCAATTGCCAAATAAACTTGTTCTTTCATTCTTTGAAATTATGAAAATCCATAAGAGTTTTTGTCACTAATTTGAACAGTGACTGTTTTTCTGGGCAAGAACACAATTCTTGTTACTGATCTGAACAATAATTGTTTGTTCATCAGAATTTTTCCAACACAGACATGCTAGTGCAGACTGTCAATCGTGTCAGCAGTGTTTTTCGTCAAGTCTTGGACTGTCATATCATCCAAACTTATTATCAATCCTTGCATTTAATTTTGTTTACACTGTTGATTTCATCGACACTGCTGAACTCATTAGTGCTGCCAATTTTGACATTGTCTCATTGTGTCTTCCTAGCACTATTTCTTGTCAGCTTTCCTAATTTAGCCTTATAACATCTTCCATGGCTGCCATTTCCGTGAGTACCCAACAACAACTTACATTTTGATTCAACAAGGAAAGAAAAGAAAGAAAAGTGTTAGAAAGTATGTCTTTTCAAGCTCTCAGTATTATTATCACAGGGATGAGTACTAACCACACTGGCCTTGATCCATGACAAGGGTAACAACTCCTTTCTTTCTCCCATCAACTCAAGCTGGCACTGCAGAAACATTTTCATATCTGAAAGGACCTGCCAGGGGAGAGCACATATAGCCCTTGAATCAATTTTGTGAAGCTTTGAACTCTTCATTTGTAAGATCTACATCTTGATTGACACCGAGTTTGAAAGATCAAGTTTTTATTTTTTATGATTGACTCCAATGATGCCTTGGTCCATGGGCATTTGACATGACAAAGGTTCTTCTGTCTATCAAAATCAAACTCATTAGAAGACAAAATGGGATCTCTATTGCCCCATCCTTTGTGGATAGGATCTTCCCTAGGTGTAGACAGAAAGGATAAAATTAGCAGCTTTCTCTTCTTCCCCATCACACTTTCATGAGTTTCTTCCTTGCTTGAAACTCAAGTATCAACTGATGCACAGAGTTGCAGGGCTAAGCTGATGGTGCTTATTACACATCAAAGATCATTAAGTGTGACTAATTATTACCATACGAGGACTAGCGTGGTAGACGTGTTGTCATTTGGCCAATGACCATTTAATGCTTAAAGCCCAGAAAGGTGGAAAAATCATTAACTATTAATTCTCATATTTATAGTAATTTGATCAACTGGTGATGTTGACCCCTCTTCACGCCATTAATTTACATTTGATGAAAGAAAGGAGGGAAAAACTTTTGTTTACATCAGAGTTGAATGACATGTATTCATTTGAGTTTGAGTTATTGCCTGCTGAAGAGACTTGAAAGCTTTCTGGTAGCTGAAGAAACCCATAAACCAGAAATCAAAACCATCCACAGTAACTATTTCTATGTACTTCTCTGATGGCTTCTTCACATTCTCACTCTGGTTGGCTGTCTCTATCTTTCTTAATGGGATAACTACCTGCATAAATTGATATTATTTAGAGACCAGAGATGCTAGAGATTGGGAGAGGAAGGAGAGAGAGACATCATGATATTTTATCTGCTACCTTATAATGAATTCTGACCAATTTTCCATCTGGAGAAGAAAGCTTAATGGATCTCTCACTGCAGAAGGCAACCTTTTCAGTAGAGATAAAGAGGAGGCCTGCGATAGGACCATCTGTGGTTGACAAATAACATTGACAAACTTTCAACAATCTTTCTCCTTCACAAACACTAAATAACTGCCTAAAAACTTTCTTCACCCCTCCCACTTGAAGGATCCTAGCCCCCAAGCTCAGCTTCCCTGCTAGAGTTTCAGTGATCTTGGTCCCCAACCTCACTGCAGTTACAAAAAATAAGACAAATTTAGCATCCTTCAAGCGTTGATTGAGAAGAAATTTGATATTTCTCACTCCCAAACCAAGATTTGAATGACTTACTATGCTCCCGGATTCCATGCGCAAATTTGTCAGCTTTTTTCCCAAGCTTGTTCATCCTTTTAAGCATCGAATCAATTTTATCTGCAAATAAGACTAGCTGATTAGTAAAACAACCTTGTTGTGTCATTTATGGTTGAGAAAGAGAGGAAAGGAGGAAAAGAATGATACTTTGCTTGCAAGCGAGAGCTTTATTTGCAGGAGTTGGAATATAGTGATGCTCAGCATTTTCAAGTAACAGTCTCGGGATCTTCTCAACTGCATATGATGCTGTTCTGATTGGAATTCCAATAACTTGTTTCTGTGAAGTCTTCATAATTTATGCGCAGAGAAGATTTGATAACTTCTGGACCTAATGACTCGAACGTTAACTGTCTTATCGGGTGCGGCTGGAAACTTCTGCAGACTAGTGTGTGTATTTTGCTGTGAGAAAAGTAGAGGATGCTCAGGTTGATCCAAGCTAGCATTCTGCAACTGTATATAAAGAGGTATCCATAGGTGGTGACCCTCTCAACTTTTTTGTTGTGTGACTCATCGACAAGAGAAATGATGGCATGTTCGATTGCTTTAAGAAAAGATATCATAGGGTCCTAATTTTGATTTTCTCTCGATTAACAATAAAAATATTTATTTTGACTGTGAATTTTAAATTTTCTGAAATTCATTTTTCAAGGGTTGGTCATTGACTTGAAATATATTTTTTTTTTATGTGAGGAAATTTTATTATTGAAAAGTGTATTTTGTGAATTTAGAAGAGCTAATTAGATCCCGACTATTCTAGATTCTTAGAAGGTGTACATGTCCTGACTTGAACTCGAAACCTGTTGTGTAGATTATAAGTTTTTTGTCATCAGGTTGTGCCCTCAAGGACCAAGGGATTGACTTCAAACATGCTAGCTGATGGGTCAAGGCATCTTCTTCCACAATAAATCGGGAATGGGATCATTCTGTTACAGTATTTTCCCTGGGAATATTTGGAAAATCTTTTAACTTTTTCAAGATGGGAGAAGGGAAATGAAGAAAGTTTTCCTGATTAGTTGGGATATTTCTTGGTCACAAATGCCGACAATCACCACATGGATTCTTTCCTTCAACATGCTGATTGCTGACTGCGTGTGGGTGTGTCAGTAAGGCTTTTTGAGCTGGCAATTTAGCTTTCTGATGCCATCCCTCTCTTTTTTATTATAACTAGAAAGACATGCCTTCTTTTTCTGATCCTTTCTTCTAACCAACCTTCGCTCTTGAACGCTGAGGTGTTAGTGAGTGGATAATGCATTTCAAGCACAATATCAGCAGGCATACTTCAACTTTTAACACATGATTGTGAAGTTCTAGCTATTAAAGAGCTACCAGGGGGCAAGTTCTAGACACACTTTTTAGTGTAACCTTTATATGTATGGCTTTCACGTTTGACGAAAGGCAACTGCCATATCATGTCCACACCAGGTTCATCTCTCACTTTGACTATGGAAGTATTTAACTAAAAAAACGTCCTCTTTCACAAAAGCTGACTGAAGGGTTCAAGTTATAGTTATATGAAAAACTTAGATTATCAAATTATCTTATATATAATTTTTTTATTCAAGAGGAACAAACATGCTTCTATAAGGTATAAAAACTCAATTTACATGAAAGTTAAGAAGAGCATTGCTTCATTATATAGTTTTCGTCACTATTGTATTTGATATTTTCCATGAACAAAAACAAAGATCTGATATCACAATGATAAGATTTTGGAAAAAAGCAAAAAAAATATTTATGAAGTCTCGAAAAGTTTAAAGAAATATACATATTCAAAAGTAGAGTAATGATTTTCTTATTAATGCTTAAAAACTCAAAAATAATATGCAAATAAAAAAATATTCTAGGATGAAATAACGATCACACAAGGAGATCAATGATGTAATTTGTTTTATTTCTCCCATGTATTTTTTGTTCTTTTGGTATGAAAAAACCATTCATGATAAATAAAAAGAGGAAATAATCTTTTCGAGATAAAAGAGGAAAAAACCACACGGACAAAAACCTTTTGTCAGTAATTTTTTTCTTGGTGATTCCATCAAAATTGAATATACTAAAATAAACACCAATTGTAAATTTACCGATAGAAAGATAAAATGTAATTCTATCAATATATTTCATCGGTGAGGCCGTCTGAAAATACCATTGGTAATAGTGATATTTTGAGTAATTATTGTTAGCAGTGATTCCATCGATATATTCTGTTAGTGATTTCATCGTTAACATTATGTCAGTATAACCATCAGTAATAATGACATTTTGAGTAATCATTGTCCAACTCTTGGGAAAATATCCACAAAACATGTCGTCTGTAATTACATCACTGTTATTTTTTTTTATAAAAAAATAGATCAAAAAATAATTTCAATAATATAAAACTAAATTACAATTCAAAATATATTTTGAATTACATTAAATTAATTTAAATTTCAAATATTTGTTACAAATTATGAAATTTTTAACATTCAAAATTCAAATACAATAAATATGTAACAAAGGCGGCGCTGTAGAAGGAGGTGGAGGAAGATGGTAGTTGGGATCACGGGATGTAAGAAGAGGAGCACATGAATCATCCCAATATGATTGCATCTGAATAACTATGTGAACGTCTCAACACGAAGTCTTGTTGTCTCACCGTGAGGTTTTGTCTCAGTACGAAGTCCCGCGTGAATGGAATTGATTTAAAGAACATTTTAACAGTCAAAACATTACAGGCTGATTGCAAATTCTTAGTCGTAGTGTTAGAGAATTTGTATACCCGATTTCTACTGGATCCATCGGATATTCCTGCCTACAACCATATGTCCAGATTAAAATCTAGATGTGTTGAAGGATCGTCCTCGTATTTCTCCTTCAACCAACTATTATATATTTCATAGAAAGAGAAAATTAAAAATAAAATAAGAAACAATTCAATGAAATAATAGCTTAAGAAAAAGAAATTGAAGAATACCAACATACCATGAATTGATGAGCATGACTATCCATAAATTGTGCCTGCACTTCTTTTTGGTGGTCTCTACTTCGCACATGCGTCTTAATAAAAATGTCCAAGACTTATAGCATGTAAGAAAAAAATGTTGTTAGTTACATATATTAAGAAAAAAATTATAAAAATAATAATTTAATTAATAAAAAATGGTATCATTTGTTTTGCATACGAAATGAAAGACATGAAGTTGCTGGTGTATAAGATAATGAAACTTAAAAACAACGATTCTAGTTTTGTACACAAGAATATGAGCGATGCGTGAAACAATTAGACGTAACATGCTCAGTGTAATCCACCTATATTGTCTCTGAGATGTATAGTAGTCTAAATTCCTATAGACTACCATGTTCTTTTAGTCTATAAGGCCTTTTACTAGCACGTATCAAGATTTATAATATTGTGACTAAATTCTGACGGATAAACATAAATTGGTTATGATATTCCATTTTCATTTTAAAACATGAAAAAAATGGATTTTTTTTTTGAAAAATATGCTTTGAAAAATTTAGGATTCTGCTGTATGCATGAAAAGAAAACATATAGTTTTAATATTTTTCAAATAAGATTTTTTGTTGGAAATTTTGAAGAAAAATCAGATTTTCTTATACCAAGTCTGTATACTTCAACGGTGATCTACGAACCAATATTTAACAAAAATGGAGAAAAATATACGATGAAATCACAAAAAAAATAAAATTTATATTTTTTGGATTTTTGTTTTCTTCTCAAGTTGGGTCGGGTTCAACCCAAGATGCTCAGTTGGGTCCTGTCCTAATAAAAAAGAAAAAGAAAAAAAGGAAACCAAGTGAACACTGTAGAGTGAATTAATTAACGTTGTACTATGCACTTATTACATGAATGAGGTTGCTAAGATGGTTTTGAGTGGAAACATGGAGGGTTTACCTTGCCTTTTTAGAGATGAACGGCGGCCAAAATTATTTACAATGTTTCAAGGAAGAATTTGGATGGTTGAATGAGTTGACATTGCCAGAGGTGGTGCAGATGAGGAGCTGAAGTGGTTGCTGGAATTAAAGGGAAAATTTTTGGGTTTTTGAATGGTTCTTCCCAACTTTGGTTTCTGATTTCTCTCTTCTCTCAACCCATGGATTTCATATCTATTATAACTGGTGGAAGATGGTAATTTTGTATTTATTGGGTTTAACTTGAATCATTGGTTCATTGTAGAAGCATCCTAACCGTTGGTTCAAAGTAGATGTCCCGAGTTGTTAAATTTAATAACTACAATAGACTGTCTGAGTTGTCAACTTTGGGGTTGAACCTCCGCTTGTGTTGTCTCTATCATCCAGAAACTGACCATTCCCTAATATGGTCAGGAATCAAGGGATCATTTTCGTTATATTTTGTTAAATTTAATGAAGGATAAAGGCATTATATGCACCTATAAAGTTGATAACAAAGCAGGATTTTTGGCAATTTTTTGGGAAAGAAAATGAATAGTGACCAGATGACTCATCATATGGACACCTCTGCTGGACCAGACGACTCATCGTCTTGTCCTCTTTTTTTCTCTAACAAAGTTCAATTTGATCATTTATTTTGTTTATTTTATCCCTATGAAACTTCAATAGAGCCCCTAAATTTACGCACCTTCACTTTGGGTCTTGGACTCGGATTTCTTCAATTTTTCTCCTAATTGACCCAAAAACTCTGATGTAATTGCAATTTTACCCCTAATTTTAACTAATTGGTCTCTGAAAAGTCCAATCTTCTCAATTTAACCTGAATTAGGCTCACAAACTTAATCTTTCACTAATTAAGCCAATTAAATTAATTTGACCAATTTAAAGTATAATTAAGTCCTTATACTTAATTAAATCCTTCAATTAGACCCTAAATTAACTCCTAAGCATAATCAAACTTTAATTTGGCCCATGATTAAATCAAATTAGCATATTAATAATATAATTATGCCTTTTGACTCAATATTTATGCAGATTTATCCGATAATCATTTTGAATCTATATTTTCTTTCATTTTTAGGCACAATAGAGCTATGATTGGGCTCTCGAATCAGTCCAAAAATTCCAACTTTATTTTTCCACCACATCAAGTAAATTTGGGAATAACTCAGAAATGGGTTATGACAGTCATCATGATAATGATAACACTAATGTTCCTTTCTATAGGATTAATGTGGCCGTGAGTTTGTTATTGATGTTTAGCAGTTCATGGAGTGTGGAATTGAAGACAATATTCTGACGCTCCAAACATGTTTGGAATATTTGAAGACAGACATGAAAAACACGCAGTTGGAACCCATACCTGTTTCAATTTCATACTTGTTTCAATTTTCAAGTTTATTTTGGACAAATTGAACTCCACTATTGTGTTTTGTCGATCTCTAAAAAGTTTGAAGATCTTTGTAAATATCTTAGAGAAGTTGTATAATTTGTCGAAGCTATCTATGACTGAGAAAGTTGGATTGGTCTTGCACTCTTTGATACAGAGAACACGGATGCTAGGATATTTGGTGAGTTGTTGGTTTATTCCTTATTTTTTGCCCCTTTACTGGTTTGGAAGCTTGGATTACATTTGTTGGCTGAGAAAACAGTGAAGAAGAAATTCAAAGAAGGCAAAGAATTAAATGAAATCACTGTTTTGATTCACAGTAAAATGAGTTTGGATGAACAGTGTTTTCGTGACCTAATAATTAAAACAGTCGGGACACGTGGAAAAGGAGCCACCATAGAATAAAAACCACAAAACAAACCATGACCCAAACAAACCTATAACAACCCAACCCAAAGCAAAGCAGCCCAAAACCACTGTTGAAATCCACTGTGAAAGCACTCACAGTGTTATAGTAAAAGACTGAGCTCTTTTAGTATAAAGTATATTAGCTTTTGTAAAAGTCATATCATTATACTTTATAAAGTCTATGGACATATTTACAGGTTTGGTTGTTTGATCCGATTCACACTTCTGACAAGTGTAACGTTTTTTTGGATCTTAGTGTTGGGTTTGTATTTGATTTCAAAATTGTCTACTTTTTATGATAAAGTTTAATAAAAGATAGATTGAAAAATAAAACAAATTATAATCCCATTAAAATCCATAATCCAGTAGCTCGGCTAACCTAGTACATAGGTTGGATGAGTTTAATCACTAGATGAATATGACTTTATTTAATTTATTTTCCTCAATTTAATCCCATTAGAGTCCATAATTGCATGATTTTTTTTTTATTTTTCTAGTGTTATTGCTATCTCAAATAAGTGTATTTTTGTAGGTTATGCTATAAAATCCATAGGGTATAGAATATACAATCTAAATACAGCCAAGATTCAGATTAGCAGAGATGTTCATTTCGATTAAAAGGCTTGTTGGAATTGGGATTTAAAAGAAGCTGACCACCTAATTACATCAGCTCTTGTACTAGCAGCTGAGAGAACTGGAGATAAATCTAGCATTGAACGAACCTCAAATACAATAGTACTTAAGGTAAGATCCTTGTCTGATGTGTATGAAAGGTGCAATTCAGTGCATGCTGAGCCTACAAATTACACTGAAGGTGTAAGTTCTCAAGCTTGGATTGATGCTATGAAAGCTTAGATTGATGCCATTGAAAGAAATGGGACTTAGAAATTGATAGATCTTCCTTAAGACAAGAAGGAAATTGGTGTAAAATGGGTCTCCAGAACAAAGTTCAATCACGATGGGTCTTCAGACACAAGGCTACATTGGTTGTAAGGGGTTTTGCTCAAGTGGCTAGAGTGGATTATGGTGATACATTTGCACTAGTAACTAGGCATGACACCATATGACTTTTACTTACACTTGTAGGTCAAAAGAAATGGAAAATGTATCACTTGGATGTCAAATTTGCTTTCCTAAGCGGGATACTTCATGAAGACATCTATGTTCAGCAACCAAAAGGCTTTGTAGTTTCTTGTCATGAACATAAAGTATATAAGCTATCAAGGCCCTTTATGGCTTGAAACAAGCACCTAGAGCCTGGTATAGTAGGATTAATACTCATATTATCAAGTTAGGATTCAAAAGAAGTGAGAATGAAGCTACCTTGTACTTGAAATAAGATGATGGTAGGCTGCAAGTGGTAATGTCACTCTATGTGGATGATATGCTTGTGATTGGCAGTAATGCAAGCTTGATGGCAGAGTTCAAAAGGGAAATGCAGGATGTGTTTGAAATGTCTAATCTTGGCATCATGAATTGTTTTCTTAGAATGGAAATACAACAATGCAGCATAGGTATCTTTGTTTCACAAAGGAAATCTGCAATTGATATACTCAAAAAGTTCAAACTTGAATCATGCAAAGTAGTAGCAACTCTAATGACACTAAATGAAAAGATTTCAAAGATTGATGATAACAACCTTGAAGAACCTTTTGCATACAGAAGCTTGGTAGGCAGTCTATTGTACCTAACAAAAACAAGGCTCGACTTGATATTTCTAGTTGGATTACTGTCATGATTCTTGATCTCACCTACCAGTGCTCATTTGGTAGTTCCCAAGAGAGTGCTGAAGTATATCAAAGGGCAACTGATATTGGCATCTGGTACACAAAGACGGGAGAAGTGAAATTGAATGGATATACATATAGTGATTGGGCAGGAAGTGTAGATGATATGAAAAATACATCAGGATATGTTTTCATAATCGGCTCAGGAGCAATATGTTGGAATGCAAAAAACAAAAGCACAATCAACAGCTGAAGCAGAGTATATTTTACTAGCAGCTGCAACAAATCAAACAATTTGGTTAAACAAGTTGCTTACTAATATAGGTCAAGGACAAAGCTCACCAATTGATCTCTATTGTGATAACAAGTCTGCCATTGCTATTGCTGAAAATCCAGGAACCAAGCACATCAATGTAAAGTTTCATTCCATAAGAGAGGTTGAGAAGAATTTGCTCATTAAACTTCATCATTGTCCCACCAAGATATAACTTGCTGATATAATGACTAAAGCTCTTCCTCAATCAAGGCTAGAATTTCTACAGATAAAACTAGGATTGTCCAAGAAAAATCTCAAGGAGGAGTGTTAGAATGTGTGATAATTTGCCTATTACTATTAGATTTGTTTGAATAAGTCTTGCCTATGCAAGTTGGTTATGATTCTATCATTGATTTTCTATTATTAAGGTAAACCAATAATCTCTCAAATTAGTTGAGAGTTTGCAGCTGTTTTTGTTTAAAATTCAAATTTGATTGTAAGTCTTTAAATAGACATTTTTCAAGTCATTATCTAAATATCTAATTACAATATATTCTTCTGATCAGATAAGTCTCCATTAAAAGACTTATTCATGTTGCTGCAATTAACACATTTAAGAGTGAGTAATCCTGTTTGCAGTAAATGTAACCAACATGACGAGGATGGCTTTCATTGTTAAAAAAATTGTTTATGTCGAGGTAAATATGGAGTGATGCTGGCTTAGATAATATAGTCCAAATTGGTTGTGATTCTCTAACAAATTGGATTATATAGCTTAGAGGAAATGAGGAAGGTTTGCTTTTCATGCCCATGTTATGATGAATTTCACGCCAACGCAATATTCTAGCGTTTTGTGAGAATTGTAAAGAGGATCAGTGGTTGCTTTCTATTGTTGTTGCTGTGATTTAGGATAAAGAAAGACAAAGAATAATACTTGTATGTAAAGAGTAATTGATGAATAAAAGACTTCGATACTTTATTCACTTCTTCAACTCAATTTATAGAACTAATACATAACAAACAACTAAGATCATGGTCCCACATTCAAGCCATGACTGATAATGTCGCGACGACGATTTTTGACGCGCTTCGCGCCCCGACATCTCCCCTGTGATTTGGGGGAGACAACGGCGCGCGGTGAAATAGGGGGTTGTTTTATAGTCGTAAAAATTACAACTATAATTATTAGGAGTCGCCACCTAGTATTAAGGTTACTAGGAACCTAGTGGTTTGCGAGAGTCTTGGGTAAGGGGACTTGTTGTGCAAGGGGAAGACGCATCACCCCCAGTGCACCCTACCTAAGGTAAGCTGCATTGTTGTTTGATTGTTTTTCTAAGTTAAAATTTTTACACTGCATTAAAAAAACATTTTTTTTATCTACGGATGTACTTTACAATGTAATTTTACACCGTAGTAAAAATCTTTTTGTTTTTATCTAAGGGAGTACTTTACAATGTAAATTTACACCGTAGTAAAATTTCTTTTTATCCGCAGGGGTAATTTACAATGTAAATTTACACCCTGATGGAAGAAACAAAAATATTTATAATTATTTTTGATATTTTGGCCAAATTCCAACGGATAATCATAAACCGGTTACGATATCCAATTTTCGTTTCAAAATATGAGAAAGATGCAACATAATTTTTACGAAAAATATGTATGGAAACATCATGGAATTTGGCCGTATGCAAAAAAAATAAATACATTTTTTTTTGTATTTTTGTTTTTTTTGTAATAATAAGAATAGTAAAAAAAATAAAAATACTTTTTTTTTGTCAATTTGTATTTTTTAATTTTTTTTTCTTTTTTTTTTCTAGGCTGGACTGTGCGCCACAGTGGGCTGACAGCCCACCCTGGTGGACTGGGCTCCCAGCCCTCACGGGCTGGCAGCCTAGAAGGCTGGGCTGGGCTGGCAACCTAGTCTTAGTGGGTTGGGCTTCCAGTCATCGTGGGCTGGAAGCCCAAAGGGTCTGGGCTGGGCTTCCATCCATCGTGGGCTGGAGGCCCAAAGGATATGGGCTGGGCTTCCAGTCATCGTGGGCTGGAAGCCCACCTTATTCGGGCCTGGGCTGTCATTTCGGCCCATCTTCTTGCACGGGCCGGGCACAAAAGCCCGACCCAACCCATTTAAGTCCAGCCCTGCATGAACAGTGGGATGATTACGTCCCACTGCATGTAGAGACAGAAGGTAGAAGACGATGAATAGTAGGAATTTCAAATGTGGCGAAAGGCGCACCTGTTGGTATGGTCGGGTAGCTGAGGTCAAGGAGGTTGTCCTAGTGGTTGTGGCGTCATCAACGGTGGCCTGTGGTGGCCGGAGGAGGAGTTAGAAGTCGCTGGTTTGCTACTGGTTTGGGCTCGCCGTTGCTGCTGGTGCACTCGTCGGAGCTGGAGAAGAAGCTGGACCTGATGGTGGTCACGGTGAGCTACAAGTGGTGGCTTTCAGGCTGCTGATGGGGGGACAGGGACGGTCGCTGGAATTGCTGATTTTAGAGAGAGAGAGAGAAGTGGTCGGGGAGAGAGAAGCTGTAACGGGGCTGTTACGTAGCCTTTCACTCTGGTTGTTTTCTTCTTTCACGTCATCCTGTTCTATTTCTTCCCTCTTTTTCTCTTCCACTCCTAGTTTTTCTTCTTCTTTTCACGTTACCCTCCCTTTTCTCTTCAGTCTTTTTCCCTTCCTTTTCCAGTTTGTCTCCCCTAGCGTAAAACTCTTCTTTCCTTTTCTCCCCCCTCCTGTTATGTGATTTTCCTTCTTCTATTTATAGGGGCAGAGGCGACTCTTACCTCTTCCCCCTCTGCAAATTCCCTCTGCAAATAATTTGCAGAGGCTGCTCTGCAAAGAATTTGTAGAGAGGCCGTTGGTTGCCACGGCTTCTGCAAATTTACAGAGGCTGTGGTTTTTGGCTTTGTAATTTAGTCCTTCAATGTTTGATTGGTTCAATTGCACCCCCAATTAGTTTTAAACTTTTAATTTTATGCAATTGTATCCCCGTCAAAATTTCAACAGCAACCTTAAATGTGCGCGCCTTTTTTATTTTGGTCTTTGGTTTCCGATTGCGCGATTTAACCCTCAATTGCACGATTTAACCCTCAATTGACTGTTAAATTCTCAATTCGTTCAATTTGGCCCCTAATTTCGCATTATTGACTTAAAAATTCAAATCGGTCTCCGAAATTTCCATTCTCATCAATTGAGCCCGAATTAAATTCAAGAAATTGATTTCTCGTTGACTAAGACCTTAATAAAGTTAATTTGACCAATTTAAAGTGTAATTAAGTCCTTGCACTTAATTAAATCCTTCAATTGGAACTTAAATTAATTCCCGATCATAATTCAACTTTAAATTTGTCGACGATTAAATCGAATCAACTCATAAAAAATATAATTATATTGTTTAACTTAGTTTTTACATAGATTCATCCAACGATAAATTATTTTTGCCTTAAATCTGTATTTTTCTCTATTTTTGGAACCAAAGAGATACGATTGGACTCACGAAAACAACCAAAATTGCCACATTGATTTTTCTACCCACGCCGACTCCTTTTATTTTATTTTTTTGTCATTTTATTTTATTTTGGAGAGTAACCCAAAAATTGGGTTACGATAGATAATAATGGAAATAACAGAAGCTGCAAAATAGCAGCTAGAACAAAGAAATAGCAACAGATTTGGCTAAGTCAAAACACTAAGCAAAGCTAACACATTCTAGTTTAGCAGCCTCAAAACATTAGCTCTAACGCTTCTTATTGTGTAAGAGCTGCAAACTCCAAGCTTTGTCCTCAGAAATTCAAATTTGTTGGCAGGTAGTGGCTTGGTAAAGACTTATGAAACTTTATCTTCTATTTTACACTAGACAAGTTTTATAGCTCCATCCCTTTACACTTCTCTTAAAAAGAACTACTTAGTGTTAAAATGCTTGTTCGTGCCATGAAAAACAGGATTATGAGAGATAGCAATGGCAACTTGGTTGTCAACAAGAATATTTGTGTTATCCTTTTGTTCCAAGTTAAGATCAATTAAAATCTTCCTCAGCCACAAAACTTGATTAACAACAACTGTTGCGGCAATAAACTTAGCATCAGCAGTAGATTGAGCTACAATTTCTTGTTTTTTGAATTCCATGAAAAAAAAAATCTAAGGAGAAACAGTAGCTTGATGTGTTCTTCATGTCACGACGGGGTTTTTTTTTCGCTTTGTGCCCCGCCATCCCCCATGATTTGGGGGACAACAGCGCACAGTGAAAATAATGGTGTGTTTTATGACTATAAATATCAGGAGTCGCCACCTAGTATTACGGTCACTAGGAACCTATTGGTCTGCGAGAGTCTTGGGTAAGGGGACTTGTTGTGCAAGGGGAAGACGCATCACCCCACTACACCCTTCCTAAGGTAAGCTGCATTGTTGTTTGATTTTTTTTTCTAAGTTAAAAATATATTTACACCGTGTTTTCAAAAACCATTTGTTTTGTTCTGCGGGTGTACTTTACAATATAATTTTACACCGCAGTTAGAAAACCTTTTTGTCATCTACGAATGTAGTTTACAATGTAAATTTACACCGTAGTTAACCCCCCCCCCCTTTTTTTTTATCCATGGATGTATTTTACAATGTAAATTTATACCCTAGTGGATAAACCAAAAATAGTTATAATTATTTTTGATATTTTGGCCAAACTCTAATGAATAATCATAAACCAGTTATGATACCCAATTTTCATTTTAAAATATGAGAAAGATGCAACATATTTTTTTACGAAAATATGATGAGAAAAACATTGAAATTTGGCCGTAAGCACAAAAAACAACATATTTTTATGTTTTTTTTTAATTTTTTTGTAATAATAATAATAATAATAGTATAAAAAATACTTTTTTATGTCATTTGTATTTTTCATTTTTTTTGGGCTAACAGCCTATCCTAGTGGGCTGGAAGCCCAATTGATTTTGGGCTGGGCTTCCATTCCTCACGAGCTCGAAGCCCAAATGTCCTAAATATGGGGGCCGGGTATCAAGCCTGGCGCACGTGAATAGTGGGACGCAAATTGTGTCACGCTGCTCACATGCAGAGGCAAGGAATATGATGAACAATTGATTTTTCGACTATGACGAAAGGCATACCTATTAGTACCGTTGGGTAGAGGGAGTCGAGGTGATGATTCGTGTCGTGGTTGCGTCGTCAACGGTTGCATGTGGTGGCCGGAGGGAGCTTCCAAAGTCACTGGGGTTTGTGTTGCAGTTGCTACAACTGTCGTCGTGGCCTCGCCTAAGAGTGTGGATGGGACATTGGTGTGGAGGGGTGATAAGGGTGGTTGAATGGGCTTTAATAGTGGAGAGAGAGAATTTGACAAAAGGGTTCTAGAGAGAGAGATTGCAGACCGAGAGAGAGAGAGAGCTGGTTGCTGGGGACGATGGTGTGATTTCTACGTTTGTTTTGCTTTTTTTTGCTGATACAAAACTCTTTAAATCATCCCAGAACTTCCCTCTTTTTCTCCTTTGTTTTTTTCTTTGGTTTCCTCTTTGTTTTTCCTCTGTTTTTCTCTCAGTCTTCCAGTGTTTTGCCAATTTTTCTCCTCCGTCTCCTCTCTCTCTCTTCGGTGTCTGCGAATGGTGCAATTTATAGGGAAGGGGACATGCATAATGTGTGGAGTTGCTGCCTCTGCCTCTGAATTTACAGAGGGCTAAGGGCTGCAGCGCCGTGCTCTACACTGTTCAGGTGTCGAAACAGTGCAGGCACATGGAAGTTTGGTTTTGGGAAACTGTTATTTGGACCTTTAATTTGCAATTGTTCTAATTACATCCCCAATTGGTATTAAACTTTTAATTTTGTGCGATTGTATCCCCGTCAAAATTTCAAGAGCATCCTTAGCTTTGCGTGCCTTTTTTATTTTGGTCCTTGGTTTATGATTTGTGCGATTTAACCCTCAATTGACCATTAAACTCTCAATCGTTTTCAATTTGACCCCTGATTCGCGCAATTGGCTTGGAAAAATTCAATTGGGTCTCCGAAAATTCCAATCTTCTCAATTAAGCCCAAATTAAGCTCAAACACTTGAT
This sequence comes from Salix udensis, assembly GCA_029204005.1. Classification (NCBI taxonomy): domain Eukaryota; kingdom Viridiplantae; phylum Streptophyta; class Magnoliopsida; order Malpighiales; family Salicaceae; genus Salix; species Salix udensis. The sequence goes on from CM055035.1 coordinate 14,378,609, forward strand.
TTCTTACCAATTAAGCCCTTAATTAATTTAATGTGATCAATTTAAAGTATAATTACGTCCTTGCACTTAATTAAATCCTTTAATTAGACCCTAAATTAATTCTTGATCATAATTAAACTTTAAATTGGTCGACGAGTAAATCAAAGCAACCATAAAAATATAATTATGTCATTCAACTTAATTTTTACACAAATTTATCCAATGACAAATTATTTTTTCCTTAAATCTTTATTTTCCTCTATTTTTGGAACAACAGAGATACGATCAGACTCTCGAAAACAACCAAAATTTCCACATTGATTTTTCTACCAATGCTGACCCCTTTTATTTTATTTTTGTTATTTTGGGTAGATTTTGGGGAGTAGCCCAGAAATTCGGTTATGACACTTCAAATCATCAATGGAACCTCCCCAATCATTGTCAAGGTATTTAGCCAGTTTGAACTTCCTACTTCTTGTGTATTTGTTGCCAAAGTTGTAGGTTCCTTTGACATACCTAATTACTCTCTTAGCAGTCTTGAAATATATTTCACTTGCACAATGCATGAATCTAGACAAGATACTCACAACATTTAAAATATCAGGTCTAGTTGTCGTGAGATGCATCAAACATCCAACTAGCTTCCTGAATTCTGTTTGATAAATCTTCTCAGCTCCATCTTCTTTACATAGCTTCTCCTTTTGATTCATAGGAGTGCTACCAGCCTTGCATTCATCAAGGTTGAATTTCTTGAGGATTTCTTGGGAATACTTCTTTTGACATATAAAGATCTCATGTTTTGCCTACACAACCTCCATTCCAAGGAATAAAGTCATCAAGCCAAGGTCAGTCATTTCAAAGACATCCATAATTTCTTGCTTAAACTTCTCCACATTATTGTTGTTGTTTATTGTCAGAAGCAAATCATCCACATACAATGAGATGATCAGAATGTCATCTCCATTTTGCTTGACATACAATGTTGATTCAGAGAGGCTTTTAGTAAATCCTAGGTTCTATAAATGTTCATCGATTCTGATGTACCAAGCTCTTGGAGCTTCCTTCAATCCATATAGGGCCTTCTTAAGAACACAAACTTTGTCTTCTTCTCCTTCATTTGCATAGCCTTTGGGTTGCTTTGTATAAATCTCCTCTTGCAACACACAATTTGAGAATGCTGACTTGACATCCAGTTGATACACCTTCTAGTTCTTTTGATTTGCAAAGGCAAGTAGCAGCCTGATAGTGTCAACCCTGGCCACTAGTGTGAAGGTGTCTGAGTAGTCTACACCTAAATATTTGAGCATAGCCCTTAACCACAAGCCTGATTTTATGCTTATTGATTGAACCATCAACACTGAGTTTTGTTCGATATACCCATTTGACTCCAATCACTTTTCTGTTCAGAAGTCTATCAACCAGCTCCCATGTTTTGTTTCTTTCAATCATGTGCAACTCCTCCTTCATTGCAACAAGCCATTTTTGATCCATCTTGTCTTCTTCAAAGTTTTCTGGTTCACATACAGCAATGCTGTACCTTTGATAAACATCAAGGAGTGACCTTGTGCCTCTAACAGGAGTGTTGTCTTCCAAGTCACTTTGACAGTCTTCATCACTTTGTCCTTCTGTGTTTGAAGCCAGAAGATTAATCTTCGGTTCAATTGAGGTTGGATTGTTTTCCTTTGCATCACTCCAGTCCCATTCTTGATCTTCCATGAACTCAACATCCCTGCTTATAACAATTTTTCCAGTTTATGGCTGGAAATTTTTATAAGTTCTTGCAACCGAACTATAGCTAATGAAGATGCCAGGAAGTGCTCTTTTGTCAAGTTTATCTCTTTTATTATGTGGAACAAGAGTGAAACAAAGACATCAAAAAATCTTAACAAAGTTCAAAGATGGTTTATACCCATACCATGCCTCAAAGGGTGTTTGATCTTTCAAGGTCTTGTTGGTACCCTATTTTGCAATAACACTATAGTGTTTGCTGCATCTACCCAAAATTTCTTTGGTAGATTCTTCTTATGTAACAAGTATCTTGTCATCTCTAAGATGAACTTGTTTTGTCTCTCACTAACGCTATTTTGCTGAGGGGTGTATAGAGCTGTTAGCTGATGATGAATGCCTGTCTCCTCACAAAAACTGTTGAAGGTGTTGAAGGTGTATTCCTTTCCATTGTCTGACCTGAGTGCTTGAATTTTACATCCACTTTCATTTTCAACTCTAGATTTGAAATTCCAAAATACCTGAGCTACCTTTGACTTGTGCTTCAAAAAGAAAATCCAACACATTCGGCTGTAATCATCAATGAACACAGCATAATAGAGACTGTCATTAAGAGGAGGTGTCCTCTGTGGTCCTGCAATATCTGTATGAATTAATTGTAGCCTCCTTGTTGCTCTCCATGTGGCTTTTAGGAATGGTTTCCTACTCTGCTTTCCATAACAACATGAGTTGAAACTGGACATCTGATCATCAAGAGCTGGAAAATCCTCAGCCATCATCTTGGAATTTATCAGCAGCAATCTCTTATGATGATAATGACTTAGCCTCTTGTGCCTGAACAAGTCAGGATAGCAACTGCCCCCTTTCCTTCTACAACTACGTACTCTCCATTTCCAATTAGAACTCTTAAGGTGTTAGTTCTTCTTAGTTCCTTGAACATATCTTTGGCATGTGTCATGTGGTTAGTGCAACCATTATCAATAAGCCAACTCTCACTTGAATCATTGTTAGAAATGCAATTGGCCACGAATAGTTGATCTTCATCCTCTTGATCAACAAATTGAGCCTCTTCATTGTGCTGCTGATTTTTGTTTTTGCAAATCACAACCTCGTGCCCCATCTGATTGCATTTGTTGCATTTAGCTTCTGGTCTTCTCCAGCATTTGACATGTGTATGAGATCTCCTCGTACAATACTGACATGAAGGATATGATCCTTCTTGTTACTAGTATTGCTCCTTTTGAAATGCTTTGAATCTCTAGAAGTCCCTTGATGATTGCTTCTCTTAACATTTTTGTAGTTCTTTCCATGCTTGACGAATAGGGCCCCTTCAACCTCTTCTTCTCGTCGCATAGTCCTTTGTTCCTGAGCTTGTAGTGCATTTAGCATTTCTGTCAAAGTTATGTTTAACATATCCTTAGTGTTCTCTAAGGATGCAATTGTAGCCTCATATGTATCAGGAATTGTAACAAGAATTTTTTGAACAATCCTTGATTTTGGCAAGGATGAACCTAGTAATTTGATTCGGCTTGCAATATCAAGCAACCTATCAAAATAATCTTTAATGGATTCAATCTTCTTCATCTTCTGCAATTCAAAGTCATGCATCAAGTTCAACACTTGCATCCCTTGAATCATTTCATCCCCTTCATATTCAATTTTGAGATAATCCCATATCTCCTTCGCTGTTTTTAGAGATATGATTGGAGTGAAAATGGTGGATGAAACTGCAGCAAACAAGCACGCCTTTGCCTTTGATTTTCTTGTCTTTTTCTCCTTCTGAATTTTGACTTGTGCCATGGTGGGATTGTTTGGCAACACTAGGATTTCATAATCATTTTCCATTGCTTCCCATAGATCCAGAGCCTCCAAGTATGTCTCCATCCTTACTGCTCAACACTGGTAATCGTCTCCATTGAATAATGGTGGAGCAATTGATGAGAAGCTAACTTCTGTTTCCATTTGATTTTGAAACAGGCCCCTTTAAATCAAGAGCTCTGATACCAATTGTTATTGTTGCTCAAGAAAGACAAAGAATAATGCTTGTATTTAAAGAGTAATTGATGAATAAAAGACTTTGATACTTTATTCAATTTTTCAGCTCAATTTATAGAACTGATACATAACAAACAACTAAGATCATCATCCTACATTCAAGCCATGACTGATAATAATGTATATAACAGAAGCTGTGAAATAGTAGCAAGAACAAAGAAATAGCAACAGATTTGACTAATTCAAAACACTAAGCAAAGTTAACATATTCCACCTCAGTAACCCTAAATATTAGTTCTTGTTGGATTGTAGAGGTGCCCACTATTTCAATTGAAATATTTCAGCCCTTAGCTAAAGAACAAAGTACAAAAAACAAGTAATTTTAGAGATCAAAGGGGCAAAATCCAAGGGTGTGATTATTGTCATCCCTTTAATTGTATTTATAGAAGAAATCAAGGCATTACAAGAACCCTAATCAACACAAACTCCTACACTAAACTTATCAAAGATAAGATTTATACTAGAAGTAGAAAAGAACAATCAAAACATATCACTAAATGATGAGATTAAATAGCTAATATTAATAAGAAAAACTTATCACTAATTTATAGCAGAATTGGAACCAAATTCTTTAACAGTCTTAACACTTTCCAATATCTATTGTATAGTCGAAGACACGAGACAGGCATGGTATGGATATGATGTTTCGCATCTTACTTCCAGGATGGTTTCTGATTCTGATTCTATGGAAGCTATCAGATTGGTTTCTGCAGCCCAGGTTGATTCTAGTTGTTGTTGACAAATTGAGTAAGTCAGCACACTTCTTGGCCTTGTCGCACCCGTATACTGCTAAACAGGTGGCTGAGACCTTCGTAAATGGAATAGTCAAGCTCCATGGAATGCCACAATCAATTATCAGTGATCGTGATCTAGTATTCATCAGTCATTTCTAGCGTGAATTCTTCAAAATGTCAGGCACCAGCTTAAAGATGAGCTCTGCCTATCATCCACAAACTGATGGACAAACCGAAGTTCATATCTTCATTGCTTTGTTTCCTAGCAGCCCTGTAAATGGCATTCCTTCCTTCCTTGGGTTGAGTATTTGTATAATACTATGTATCATTCATCTACAGGAATGACTCCATTCCAAGTTCTATATGGAAGGTCGCCACCCACAATACCTCATTATCATGAGGGTTTTTGTCTAGTCTAGGAGGTGGACAAAACTTTGGCTTCTAGGGATGCTGTGTTACATCAACTAAAAACCAATTTGCACTCGGCAAATAACAGGATGAAACAGCAGGCTGATTCTAAACATAAAGATATTGATTTTCAAGTCGGTGACATGGTTTTTCTGAAAATTCCACCCATATCGGCAGCAATCTGTGTTCAATAGGGCCTATCAAAAGCTTGCTAGTATATTTTTTGGGCCATTTTCAGTAGAGGAGAAAATTGGAAACGTGGCTTACAAACTCAAGCTTCCTGCTACTTCTCGCATACACTTCATGTGTCTCTTCTAAAAAGGCACATAGGAGACCGCATTGGAGTTCGTACTAACTTACCTTCAATGACAAACGCTGGGGAAATTACTCTAGAGCCTGAATTTATATTGGATACTCGTCGGTGAAACATGGCTCCAAATTTATTGAAGAATAACCGGTACAATGGAAACACCTTCCTCAAGAGGATGCTACATGGGAAACTACTCAAGAACTGCGGGATAGATTCATCAATTTCAACCTTGAGGACAAGGTTCATGTCATAGAGGGCAATATTGATAAGCCACCAAGAAGATCTGCTAGAGTTGCAGTACCAAACCCAAAATACTTGGACTAATGGCCACATAAGGAGATGCAGGGTGTCACATAAAGACATGCAAGGAGAAAAACTCGGTCATAACTACAAAGGTGGCTGCTTACGAAAAGATCAAGAAGTTGTTAATTGATTTCAATAAATGGTGTAACTGGCATGTTGCCAGTAACCATAACGCGTTACTTTATTTCAATAAATTGTGTAACTGGCATGTTGCCAGTAACTGTGAGCCCTAAACTCTTGAGATATGATCTCAGAACGTGGGGTGATGGTTAGTAGTCATTACTTTTATTCAGGTATTTAAAATCTCGAAGATTAATGAATAGGCAACTTAATTTTCTCCACAATACACTATGTGGTTCATTCTCGCCCAAAGCAGAATACTCTTACTTTGTCACAGTCTTTACTCTGTACAGTTTAATATTCCAAGCCTGAATGGGACCTATCACGTATCCTCTCTGCAACTATTGGTAAACGTGCTGGGCTGTAAGACGACATTGATTTTGATGGGTGTTTGAGTTTAGAGTGATGCAACCATATTAATCTATAATTTTATCTATATTTACCTCGTGTTTTGTCTATGTTTTATATATAAAATACCTTGATATTGTTTGTTTTATGTTATGAAAGTATTTTTGAATGAAAAATTAAAAAAAAAAGTAAATTAGAGAAAATTGATAGATATGATATTTTGTACAAACCTTGAGTTATAGAGGTCAAAAGTGATGCAATGATATCAGAAAGCTAACATTCATACTTTTATAGCAATCTATGAAAAGAAAAATAAATAAATAAAGAACATGGAATATCTTATAGTCTTCAAAGTCAAATCTTGCATTATGCCAGTATTGATCTTCAACCATTCTGACTTGAATATTTTAAGCTATAGGAATCCATTTGATGCAAACTTGATTTTGTTGGATTCATGACTAAAAGAACTATAAGATCACTAAATTTCATTAGAAAAAAGAACTATAAGATCACTAAATTTCATCAAGAAAAATAACTCATATGAGAGACATGATTCTTCTAATATGACACATGAATTTTGACAACAAACAGGTTTTATGAAGAAATAAGTCCAACTTATATCCCAAAATATCCAAACTGACATCCAAGTCTTTATTTGGGCAATTTATATCCTCTAAATCAAAGATTGAAGATTTAATGCAATTGTATTTCTCATTTTTAGAAAAATAGTTATTGAAGTATTTAAATGTAAAACTATCTACTTAAGGGAGAACTATGTTGTAAAGTAGCGACTAAAGTTTTCTAGGCTATAAAAAGAAACAGAGGAAGGAAAAAATAAGAGACAAGGAATGACCATAATAGAGACACAAATTCTCTACCCTAAAAACCCAAATTCAAGCATTTTTTCATCTTTTGTATTTATTGCAAGGACACAAAAACCTTCAGATTTCAAGAACTATGAGATTTATTCTTTCATTTATTTTCAGTTTATATGATGAATGACTATGTTTGTTTTCCTATGCATATTTCCTATAATTGCTTTATCTTAATTGCTATAGCAGTCTCTAAGTTATTATTGTAAACAATCTATTGCTAAGTTTGTTATCAAAACTAGAGTTGCGATATATAAACTTGTGAAACAACTAAACTTAAAAGCTATATCAGATCTACATTATTAATCTTAGGCAGAACATTTGAATAGATCAACATGAATTATGGACAATTTTGTTGTATAAATTAATCAATTTATCTAGTTTTTAAGGATGCAGTTGATCTAAATCACTAGTGTGGATACTATGATTGTTGTTGATTATGATAAGTTATACAATGTATCTATTAACTAACCTTATGAAAAGATAAAATTCAGAATATAAATTGAAGTTTCATTCCAAGGATTGCTTAATTTTGCTTGATTGTCTTAGTCTAGTTAATGCCAACCAAATCCTACAATTGCATATTTTATATCATGAACCAATCCTTCCTCGTGGGATCGATCTCTTGCCTGCTTTATACTATCTTGAGTATTTTAAGCCTATACTATCTTGCGTGTTTTAAGGTAGGTAATTAAGTTATGTGGTCATTACATTGCAACATAGAGATTCAAGAAGCCAACAATTATTTTTATATATATAAAAATAAAAATAAAATCTACATAGTCAGAATGTAATGTAAATGATAATGGTAAGTTGTATATGCAATCTAATTTATTTGATGATTTGAAAAGAAAAGGAGTTTGAAAAGAATTTATTTTTCAATTGACAAAATTATTGAATGAGAGATAACATTAATCTTTCTACTTTATAGATCACAAATTATAAAATTAATGATATCTCTCAAGAGCAGGAACTTTGCTTGATTTCGTTTTGTAAGCTAAATTATAATTTGTTATCATTAATTGTAATAAAATTGTCTATAATAATTTTATATGAGCACAATATAGTTGCATACAAGTTTAGTTTTATTTAATATATTCTTGTAACTAAATTAATTCAATTCATTAACATCCACACATAAAATAATAAAGTACTTGATGGTATAAAGTATTTAACTAAATTGTTATTTTCTAGATGTTATTACAAAGTTAATATGATTATTTATTTATTGAATAAATTTAGATGAAGAGTATAGGGTGTTGTGAAGGATTTAACTATTTATTCTTAAAACTAAATTGTGTGTTACTTGATGCATACAATTTTTTACCAATGGTTTCCCATGAATTCTAATATTGCTACCTTTCAAAGCTTAAGAGCCAAAAAAATCAACTTGATTTCTATCGACAACTTCAAATCTCATAGCTCTCTATAGAAGTAGCAACAAGAGTAAAAAAGACACTTTTAAAGAGCAAAAAGACTCGGACTAGAATACCAAAAATATTGAAAAAAATGTAAAGAGGATTCATTGATACTTTTACTATTGGACAAACGTAGACTCTAGTGACCCTATATTTAATTTATGCTCAAATTATCATCTTTAAGTGCTAATAAGAATTTCATTTGAATTAATTTACTCTTTGAGCCAAGATCTTAGTATTATGAATTAACTAAGTAGGGTTACTATCATGATAATGTTTTTTCATCTTTAAAGGTCTTTATCTCATTCCTCTTTATAAACTATATATAAGGTCTCTCATTAAGTCTTTTATAAATCAATCTATAATATTTTTCTTTGATTTTATATAGTTAATGAAAATAATTTAATTTGAGAGCAAGTGTTTAGCTATAATATGTCTACGATGTAAATATATAGACTTATTAATAGAAACACTACCTTTAGCCCTTACCAATTGCTGACTTATTATTGTAATAAAAATAAATTGTCGGTTGTAGCTTTAGTTAACATGAAATATCCTTGAAGAAACTTTAAAACCACTCAACTTGAAGGGCAAACTCCTGAATAGAGCAGGACGTAGTACTCTCGCCAAGTCTATAATTGGGTCGATCCCTGTTTACTCCATGCAGTGTTGTTGGATTCCTCAATCTATTAGTGATGGTATTGACAGGCAGGCTCGAGCATTTATTTGGAAGTGTTAAGGAATCATCTCACCTAAAAGTTTAAGCTTATAGGTGAGGCCCCAGAATATGATTTATATTATTCTCTAACACACCCCCTCAAGTGAAAGACTTTTGGGCTTGAAACTTGCATTATAGGGGTGGTGAGATTCGAACTCGTGATTGCTGGGTCAACAAGGCTCTGATACCATGTTAAGGAACCATCTCACCTAAAGGCTTAAACTTATAGGTGAGGCCCCAGAATATGATTTATATTATTCTTTAACAGGAAGAACAGGAATCATGTCGAGGGTTGCACCTAGTGAAATGGGACTCAATGACTTGACCTCGTAGCGTGGAGAGGCTTGGTATGAGAGAGACAAGACTTTCTAATATAGCTTTGTTGTGGAAACTAGTTTGGCACATCACCAACAGCCTGGGAAAATTATGGGTGCTGATTTTTAGCCACAAATATTTAAAAGGAGGTGATCCTTTTCATTTGGTTAGTCGGATGGGATCTTGTTTGTATGCTTGGCGATTGATAAGAAAAGCCTTAGGTGTACTTGAAGGAGGGGTTTATTTGTAGAATCAGGAAGGGTGAGCTTTCTTTAGTTTGAGGAGGCTCAAGTTGCATCCTTAGTTCCAGTAATGAACATTATGGACACTGATTTAGAGGTGAATCAGTTGTAGTGCCAAGGTCGATGGAATGTTTCTATCTTAGCTTCTGAATTGCTAGAAGATTTCAAGAATGGAATTCAAGCTAAGTGGAGTTGGCTAATGAAATTAAAGGGGCAGGAGAAGGTGAAGTTTTTCACTTGCCTAGACTTCCATACTAAATTGCTAAGCTGTTTTTTTTATAAATCCCAGGCAAGTGAGTAGTCCTGTCTGCAGTGACAAGGATGTGATGTAGAACAAGTTGCAGAGACGTACATACTCAAGAGAGAGCATCCAAAATTCAAACGCAGCTGAATTTCTGCAGTCCGGGCGTACATACCATTTTTTGGCCGAATTCCATCGTTTAGGCCCCGTAATCGTCATTTTTGCCATTTTAGTAAAGTTTTGTTTTAGCCATAACTCTTGATTTCCGAGTCTGAATCGACTTCCGTCAATTCCAGCTTGCTTAGGATTTATAGCCTTTTCAATTTCCGCATTTATCAAATTTAACATTTTTGGTAATTTTATTAATTAGCGTCGTTTCCTTATCCATCATGATTAGGGCTAGGGTTTCTGCTTTAAATATGGTTGCAAGTCTCTGGCCGAATTATCCTAGATTTATTTATGAAATATTGATGTTGATCGTATTCCTTGTGATTTTCTACTGTGTAAGGATGGCTTTCGTTGTTTAAAAAATTGTATGATGTCGACGAAAATATTGAGTGATGTTGGCTTGGATAATACGGTCCAGATTGACTGTGATTCCCTTACAAATTGGATTATGCAGCTCAGAGGAAACGAGGAAAGTTTGCTTTTCATGTCCATGCTATGGTGGATTTGGGGCCAACGCAATATCCTAGCATTTGGTGAGACTTGTAAAGCGGATTAGTGGTTGCTTTCCGATATCTATTTGTTAGAATGAAAGGAATCGATGAGTCACCAGCTCGACCACCACTTGACATTTCAGCATGCAGTTAGCAGGCGTAACTAATTCTGTTAGCAATGGCTGGCTACCCGTGATCCATGGACTGCACATAACAAGAATTATTCTTGTTGTACAACTAGCTAATGAGCTGCTGCACTAGCTCTATAAATCCATACTAAGTCTTGTAATTCATAAAGTGAAAAAAAAAAAGAAGAAGAAAATAAGAAAGATGGTGCAGAAATAAAACTCTTTGCAGATTACAAAGTTTTGTTCAATCTCTGAATTCAATTTGGTATCAGAGCTAGTGACTGACGTCCATGGATACTACACCTGAAAAATCTTCTCAAAATGAAAACTCACCCACCACCACCCTCACAAATCAATCAGCCATAATTACTCCTTCAAACTCCAATATATTTTAGAGCCTAGCACCAATCACAATCAAATTAGATAGAGCCAACTACTCCTTTTGGAAATCTCAAGTCATTCCAGCTTTGCGTGCACATGATCTTGAAGATTATATTCTGGGCAAAAAACCATGCCCTCCACAGTTCACAAATAATATTGCTAGTGATGTCAACCCTAACTTCAACATATGGGTCCTAATGGATCAGTCCATCATGAGCTGGTTTCTCAACTCAATTTCTGAATCAATGTTTGGACATATAGTTCGATGCAACACCTCTTGTGAGGTTTGGCTCACTCTTGAAAATCTCTTCACTACCCATTCCAAAGCTTGTACTCTTCAACTACGTTTCCAACTTCAATCCCTTAAGAAGGGCAGTCTGTCCATTCATGACTACATGTTAAGGATGAAATTACTTGCTGAAAGCTTGGCATCTGTAGGACAACAAATTTCAAATGATGAACTCACACTATATATTCTTGGGAGCCTTGGCCATGACTATGGCTCAGTGGTGGTCAATTTGAACTCATGTCATGATCAAGTCACCCTCCAAGAAGTTCAATACATGCTTCAAAGCAGGAAATGAGACTTGAGCAGCTCAATGTTCCTTTAACCTCTAATAATCACACAGCAAGTGCTCATCTTGCCTCACAACTCCAAAAATCTCTCACTCTACAAGGTATCAGCACCTCAAACTTTCTCATCAAACATCTTTCCACACCAACCCTGGGGCACAAATCACCACTTGAGGTACTACTTAACGCCAAACCAAACATCAGGTTTCTAAAAGTGTTCGGATGCACCTGTTTCCCTCACCCAAGGGCCTATAACCAACATAAATTGGACTTCAGATCAATAAAATGTGTTTTCATAGGCTATAGTCCAAACCAGAAGTGATACAAATGTTTACACCCCTCTGGAATATACATAGCATAAAGTGTTACCTTCATTGAGTTTGAATTTCCTTTTGAACATGGTTTTCCTAACTCATTTCTCTCTACTACAACTTCTCATTCACACACTCTGCAAATGCAAACCAATCATTGGCTTCCCTCTTTCTCTTCTAATATGCAGGACAATAATCATGATCAATCTATACCTGATACAAGGCCATCACCTCCACACTCTGCAGAATCTCCTCTTTCTTCAGGTGCAACATCCTCCATCAGTCTTGGTTCAACATCACCTGCTTCATCAATCATGCCACCACAGCTCCAACCTACCACTCAACCCACTACCTTTTCCCCAGCTATCCCTCCCACTCATCACATGATCACCAGGTCAAAATCAGGTATCTTTAAACCAAAAACTTACATGGCCTCAATCCTTCGCAACCCCAACATAGCATCCTATCTCATGAGTACTCCTGATTCAGTCCAGCAAGCCCTAGCCACACCTGCATGGAAGCACGCAATGGATGAAGAATTCAATGCATTAATGAAAAACAAAACATGGGGATTGATCCCACGTCAACCCCATATGCACATAGTTGACAACAAATAGATCTCCAAGGTCAAATACAGTGCTGATGGTTTAGTTCAACGCCACAAAGCCAAACTTGTGGCAAAAGGTTTCCAACAACAATTAGGCATTGATTTATTTGAAACCTACAACCCTGTTGCCAAACCTTCCACAATAAGAGTCTCACTCTTGTTGTCACATATGAATGGGATATCCAGCAAATCGACATCGACAATGCCTTTCTGAATAGCACTCTAGAAGAAGTCTTCATGGCATAGCCTGAAGGCTACATCAATGCCTCTCATCCCTCAATTGTCTACAAACTCCATCGTGCCCTTTATGGACTGAAACAGGCCCCCCGTGCCTGGTTTGACAAACTACGCAGAACACTCTTACATCTTGGTTTTTAGAATTCAACATCTGACACTTCACTCTTCATCTACAGACATGAAGATGCTCTCATGTTTGCTCTAGTCTATGTAGATGACATTCTACTCACTGGGAATCACTCTCGACAAGTCCACCATATCATCTCTCATCTTTAATCACAATTTGCTCTCAAGACTCTCAACTCAGTCACCTATTTCCTTTTTTTTGAGACAACCAGGGGGGTTGAAGGTATTCACTTATCCCAGACCAAGTATACAATTGATTTACTTAAGAAAACAAACATGCTTAAAGTTCATCCATCCCCAACACCTATGAACCAAAGTAACAAGTTGCACCTTTAAGATAATGAGCCTTTTGAATCATCACTCTATATAGAAGTACTATAGGTGCTCTGCAATATCTCACACTCAGCCGTCTTGACATAGCCTTCTCAGTTAACAATTTGAGTCGCTTTCTGCAATGTCCCACTCAAAATCATTGGCAAGCTTGTAAACGCATTCTGAGGTATCTAGCTGGATCCATTGGTGAAGATATCCAATTCACAAATGCTCCCACACTGTCCATGGAAAGCTTTTGTGATTCAGACTCGGCAAGCTCATTAGATGATCGAAAATCAACATCTGGTTACTGTGTATACCTTAGAGGCAACTTGGTCAACTAGAGTTTAAGAAAGTAACAGTCAGTGGCTAGGTCCAGTACTAAAGCTGAATACAGAGCACTTGCTCAAGCAAGCACATAAATCATGTGGCTAAGCTCTCTACTTTTAGAAATAGGAATACATAATCACGGACCAGCAGTAATTTGGTGTGACAATGTGGGAGCAAAGCAACTTGCAACAAACCCAGTATTTCATTCAAGAACAAAGCACATTGAAATTTACATTCACTACATAAGGGGAAGAGTTCAAAGTAAAGGAATTGCAGTCATGTACATACCCTTTGAAGAACAAATTGATGACATACTCACGAAGCCTCTCACCATCTCTCAGTTTAATAAACTCAAAGACAAGTTGGTTGTTGTTCACTCACCTCATCACAGCTTGAGGGGGCATGTTAGAATGAAAGGAATCGATGAGTCACCAGCTGGACCATCACGTGACATTTCAGCATGCAGTTAGGCAGTTGTAACTAATTCTGTTAGCAATGGCTGGCTACTCGTGATCCATGGACTGCATATAACAAGAATTATTCTTGTTTTACAACTAACCAATGAGCTTCTCTATAAATCCATACTAAGTCTTGTAATTAATAAAGTGAAGAAGAAGAAGAAGAAGAAAATAAGAAAGATAGTGTAGCAATATTTCTCTCTATAGATTATATAGTTTTATTCAATCTCCGAATTAATTTCTATTGCATGGTTGAAGGCACGAGACATGAATGGTATGGGATTGATGTTCCTCATCTTACTTCCAGGATGGTTTCTTGGATACTGGGGGCTTAATCAGGCCTTCAGACATTTTTTACTGGTTTCACTGGGTTTGCTGTTTTTTCGAAGCTAATTTAATGCCTGAATTGTTGGCTCTGAAGAATGGACTTTGTCTTGCTTGGGACAGGGGTTTTAGAAAGGTGTTATGCAATTCTGATTCTATGGAATCTATCATATTGGTTTCGGCATCCCAGGTCTATTTTAATAAATATAAAGCTATTTATTTTGGATATCGGGCATCTCTCAGCACCCCGAGCCAATTTTACTTTAGAGTCTCTTCCATATCAAGTCTGCTTCACCTAAGTAACCCAAACTACCAAAAGTTGTTACTGGAATTCAATTTCAACCTCGGATGACAGGATCAATTCACCGAAGATGTCACTAAACTATATTGTTTGGTGAAGGATCTTCCTTCCATGCAATGCTCTACCACCGAATCAACAAAAAAACAAGAAAAGAGGTTGCGCCGATCAAGTATCAACCGATGCACGTAGTTGCGTGGCTAAGTCGATGGTACTTATTGTTGAAGTTTATGAATTGATTGTGGTTTTTCTGTGGTTTGATTGTAAGTTGATATATTTAAGAGAGATGAAAAGCTTTGAGAGCTAGGAAGAAGATAATTGCAGAGTAAAAGGTAAGATTGTATTTCTGTATTTCTTGCACTTTAAATGCTCGATGAATGCTCTTATATAGTTCTGATTCTTGAGCATGTGTTTTACATTTGCAACAACCTATAACATAATTGTAACTACTTTTGAGAAGTCAATTACACTTAGTCAACAATTATAAATCTGTAACTTAAGCCCCTATTTCTTCCTTTTTTTCAGTTAACAACCTTGCAGGCTTATCTTCTGCAATTGTACATAGCTCAGTATGTGGCGTAGTATTCAACAGCCTCTCCTAAGCTACTTATTGGCTTCACCCCAAGCTTAAACCTTAATTGGTTAAACCTTTCCTTAGGCAATGCCTTAGTAAAAATGTTTCAAGTTGATCCTCATTGCTGCAAAACTTCACGCTAATTTTTCCCTCCTGCAGTATATTTTTTCTTTATAAAATAAGATAGTTGTTCTCTTAACTTGAGATAAGAGATATACCTGTAAATAATATGCAGGTGCTTGTTAGATAACATATATATTAAACTGATTTGTATGAGAATTTTATATAAAAAAATTATTTGTTTCTTAAAAATATTCACGTGATAGTTGTTTGAATAATTCTTAGACTTAGATCATCAAATTATTTTATGCATATTTTTTTTAATTCAAGAGGAACAAACATGCTTCTATATGGTATAAGAACTCAATTTGCATGAAAGTTAAGAAGAGCATTGCTTCATTTTGGCAGTACCTCCAGTACATAAGAGACCGCCCAAAATTTACAAACCTGAAAATACGCATCTTATATGTCATAAACTAGTTGATTTATTCATTTTCCCCAAACAATTTTGCATACTTCAATTTCATCGATTATTTTTATCTCTACATGATATTTTTTAAATTAATCCTAAACTTGGAAAAATCTATTCTAAAATTACAAACAACTCAAATAGACAATTGAAAAATATGAACATGATAATTTAATTTCTCTATTTAACCATTCCTTGAGCAAAACATAAGCAATTAATAATATTAAGAAAAATAATTCAAATATTACCACAATACACAATAACATAAAAATTACAATTGAATGATCCATCAATAAAAGAGAATTAAATTAAAAAAATATACAAACAACACAAAAAATGCATTAATAACATAAATATTAGTTATGGTTGAACATTAAGCCATTGGGTATTTGTGTCTTTTAACTAATGTTTTTTTAATGACTATTAGGTTGGTCAAGGGTGACAGCATAATTTACTATTTAAATATTAATTTTGAGGTCAAAAAAGTTACTGTCACGTGTTATGCAAGCACCCATATTAGTTTTGAGAGCATGCGATGCCTCTTGATGATTAGAAATATGATTATGTCGTGTAGATTTGTTGGTTTTCATGTTCTCTTCATGTAGAGGTGGCGTGTGTTAGCAAAAAAATAGTTTGTTTATCTGAAGTGACCAGTTCTATTTTTTTCTCTTATTTCACTCTCATATCAACAAAAAAAAGTAAATCCATCCCTCATTGTTGTTAGTGTTTCAAAATCCA
The DNA here is from genome assembly GCA_029204005.1 of Salix udensis. Lineage (NCBI taxonomy): Eukaryota > Viridiplantae > Streptophyta > Magnoliopsida > Malpighiales > Salicaceae > Salix > Salix udensis. Next base: position 14,394,982 of record CM055035.1, read on the forward strand.
TCCTTCCTCTTTGTTTTCATTTTTCTTGTCCTTTTCTCTCTTCTTAAACTTTTATTTATTGTCAATTCAATCCTTCAATTCTGATTTGTATATATAATATTTTTCAATTCAATCCTTGTACTTTTGATTTTTTATCACTTTTTTGTCAAAGTTCTTATAGTTTTCAATTTTATCATTGAAATCAAGTTTTTGATTGTGTTTCAATAGTAATAATATTTATTTCAGTTTGGCCATTCTTCTATTTTCTATTTATTCTCTTTTCTCTTTTGTCAATGTTCTTATGGATTTTAACTTTATCCTTCAAATCAAGTGCGTGGTTTCATTTATAATAATAATAATAATAATAGTTGCCATAATAATAATAATACTAATAATGGTAATTATAGTAGTTGTAATAATTATAGTACTAATATTAAAAGTAATATTATTATTAATGATAATACTAATAATGATAATAATGTTAATAATAGTGGTAACAATAATAGTTCATTATAATAATAATAATGATGGTGATAATAATAATAATCATAGTCCAAATAGTGTCTTGTATTTTTAATATTTCAAGGGATGCCTTTCAAATCTGCGTGCGCTACAAAATGTTTCGATTTTGACCCTTGTGATTTGCTTATTATATGATAATGGTCTTAACAGGGATTTTGTTATGATCTTTTGACATTTAGTGATTGAGAATATTTGTTATTTTAGAAATATATTAAAATAGAATTAATTTATTTTTTAAAACTAGCTTATAAAAAATGTGTTCTAAACATTTACCATTGGAGATGCAGCCCTTGTTTTGCTCGATGAATATGACGGCATCATCCATCAATCCACCGTTAAATCCTTGATCCTCACCCTTACTGTCACTGTCAATAAACTGCCGTGAATGCCCAACAGAAACCTCCATTTTGATTCAACAACAAGGAAAGAGAAAAAAAAAAGTGTTAGAAAGTATGTCTTTTTAAGCTCGCAGTATTATTTTCACAGGGATGAGTACAAACGGTAGACTTGGAAGCGGTGCAGTACAAATAGTACTGAGAGTTGTAACGTCATGGACAGATGTTGGGTTTTTATTTTATTTAGATATGTATTAAAATAATATAATTTATTTTTTAATATTAGTACATCAAAATAATTTAACGTCACGGAGAGATGTTGGTTTTTATTTTATTTAGATATGTAATAAAATAAAATAATTTTATTTTTTAGTATTAATACATCAAAATAATTTAACGTCATGGAGAGATGTTTGTTTTTATTTTATTTAGATATGTAATAAAATAATATAATTTTATTTTTTAATATTAATACATCAAAATGATTTAACGTCATGGAGAGATGTTGGTTTTTATTTTATTTAGATATGTAATAAAATAAAATAATTTTATTTTTTAGTATTAATACATCAACATAATTTAAAAATATAATTATTAAAACGCTTCTAAATATATTTCCAAATAGTGTCTTGTGTTTTTAATATTTGAAGTCATGCCTTTCAAATATGTGTGCCCTTCAAAATGTTTCGATTTTGACCCGCAGAATATGTGTGCCATGATGACTCGATTTATTTTTGAAAGTAATCCATGATGACTCGATTTATTTTTGTAGTTTAATTTTGTTATAAATTTTATATCTAAATATCAAGTTGATTAAAAAATGAGCTTAATGATTTTTTTTTCTTTTTTTATAAAATTATCAAAGTCTTATGACTTGGGTTAAAAATTTGATAGATTAATTTAAGTTGGTCATAGTAAACCCAAATTAATTCAAAATATTGTTAAATTTATATTTAAAAAATATATCATTTTGATTTTGTTTAGTCAAATTATAATTTTATTTGTTGTTCAGGTTATTTTTAAATATGTAAAGTTAACTATATCACAGCATGAACAATCTCCACATAGTTTATTTATTTTTATTAGAAAATATATTAACCACACTTAATATTTTCTCAATGTTCAATTAAAACTTAATTGTACCGAAGCATAGTGCGGTCAATTATCTGGACTGCTCTTTGAATATTATTCAGTCCGGTGAGAAGTCCTTTTTTTCATAATTGCTCCGCAGGATATGCGTAATAAACCTAGCCTCGTTTACTAGCATGGTAAGAGTAATTTTGTCTGCTTCCAAAATTACAGGGCATTTGATGTCAAAAGATAGGGCTAAAATCACTGCACTAAAACCATATATTTGTTACCGATCACAGTGCTCATAACCCTAGCTAATATATGGGGTCAACATTACAGCATTTTTCTTTTAGTTCTTTTAGTCATGAATCCAACAAAATCGAGTTTGCATCAAATGAATTTATGTAACACTAGATATTCAAGTCAGAATGCTCGAAGATCAATACTGGCATAATACAATATTTGACTTTTAAGACTGTGATTTCTATGTTCTATAATTATTTATTTTTGTTTTCATAGATTGCTATAAGAGTATGAATGTTAGCTTTTTGACATCACTTGATTCACTTTTGACCTCTATAACTCAAGGTTTGTACAAAACATCGACAAAATATAAAATCTATCAATTTCCTCTAATTTACTTTTTTTTTCTATCTTTCATTCAAAAATACTTTCAAAACATTAAACAAACAATATCAAGGTGTTTTACATATATAAAACATAGACAAAACACAAAGTAAATATAAATAAAACAATCAAGTAGAAAGGACTGAATTGACAGGAGCAGAGTCCCTATAAAAACCTCAAAGGGTGTGTGAAGAAAGCGTACCTCCCATCTTGCTCTTTGCTTAATTCCCTAATGTACATGCTACTAACACCAAAGGCTTCCATGAGATCCACTAAGAAAATCCAGTTTGTTTGTTTGGCGTTGGTCTTCATTTTGGGAGCTTGGTGGCCTTCTAAATCCATAGCTCGAACCCTCCTGGATGGACCCGTGTACGAGAGGCATGAGCAATGGATGTCTCAGTATGGACGTGTATACAAGGATGATAGCGAGAAGGCGACCCGTTACAACATATTCAAGGAAAACGTTGCACGCATAGATGCTTTTAACAGCCAAACTGGCAAATCTTACAAACTTGGTGTCAATCAATTTGCAGATCTTACAAATGAAGAGTTCAAAGCTTCACGCAATGGATTCAAGGGCCATATGTGCTCTCCACAAGCAGGTCCTTTCAGATATGAAAACGTTTCTGCACTGCCTTCTACCATGGACTGGAGAAAGGAAGGAGCTGTAACCCCTGTCAAGGACCAAGGAGAGTGTGGTAAGTGCCTATATATATATATCCTTGTGTTTATAATAAGAATGAGATACTTTTCTAACTTCCCTTTTTTTTGTTGCGCTGAATCAAAACCAAAACGTAGGTTGTTGTTGGGCATTTTCGGCAGTGGCAGCCATGGAAGGAATCAACCAGCTTACAACTGGTAAATTGATCTCCCTTTCAGAGCAAGAGCTTGTTGACTGTGACACTATGGGTGAGAATCATGGCTGCAATGGTGGTTTGATGGAAGAAGCCTTCAAATTCATCATACAAAACGAGGGTCTAACAACTGAAGCTAACTACCCATACAAGGGAACAGAAGGCACTTGCAACGCTAACAAGGCAGCCAGCCACGCAGCAACGATTACCGGCTTTGAAGATGTGCCAGCAAACAGTGAAGCTGCACTGATGAAGGCTGTCGCGAGGCAACCAGTTTCTGTTGCTATCGACGCCGGTGGGTTTGATTTTCAGTTCTACTGGAGTGGAATCTTCACAGGAAGTTGCGACACTCAGCTAGACCATGGCGTCACTGTTGTTGGTTATGGAGTCAGCGATGGATACAGGTATTGGCTCGTGAAGAACTCATGGGGTGCACAGTGGGGGGAAGAGGGATACATTCGAATGCTGAAAGATATATATGCAGAGGAAGGATTATGCGGCATAGCCATGCAAGCCTCATACCCCACAGCCTGATCAGATTGATGTTTCAATGCCATCTAGTACTGCTGTTGATGGCTATTTCTATCATGTATTACACAACGTACGTGTATGCTAGCTGATACGTTACAGCAAACAGGCTAGTGTCTTAATGGGGAAAGGTCGTGTGTAGTTTATCAGTTATTATGTTCAGTATTTATGGGGAATTCATGGGCATTCATGACCACGTGTGTAGTGGGATAAACCATGATCGCATAGTAGCGCACATTCCTCTTCTTTTCAATTGTAACAGTCTTTTCAATTGTAACCGTTTGTAACTTCCCATATCCAGAAGCATATAAAGCTGATGGTCACGGAAGAACAGGCATGCAAAAATAAACCTTTCTTCTTAAACTCTTCTTCCATGTTCTTATCCAAATTCCCTTGTGTACAAGTACACATCAATTGGTATCAGAGCCATGTATACACGAGCCAAAACAAACACAAAATTTCGAAATGAAGTTAGTGAGACCTTGGCTCGTCACGAGTCAGGAATCAATCAAACTAACCTCAGCATCGATCAGGTGAACGCAACTCTGCAGACAGTGGTGGCTAAACTACAGGCCCTTCGCCACATCAGTTCGCAGAATTTCACACCACTAGAATTTACTGGTAACCTGAATTGCCAAGCAGAAACATCAAACACCCAGAACTCCGCACCACCAGACCTTAACCCATCTAACCATCCAAATTCCCTAAATCTCTCACACCCAGACAACCCCCACTACCCCTAGAATATTGACCGAAATTACTCAACCATGAAACTATCATTTCCCCGATTCAATGGAGTGGACCCAATAGGATGGCTATACAAGGCGGAGCAATACTTTGAATTCCAGAATATCCACCCCCAACAGAAAGTCCATCTAGCTTCATTCCACTTGGATGAAGATGCCCTTCAATGGCACCGATGGTTGAACAAATTCCGAGGCCATCTCACGTGGACAGAGTTTACCCAAGTCGTGTTGCACCGTTTCGGACCCACGGACTACGAAGATCCATTAGAGGCTCTCACTCGTCTGAAACAAACCACCACTGTCAACATATATCAAACGGAATTTGAGCAACTGTCACAACGCATCGATGGCTTACTAGAAAATTACTTGGTGGGTTGTTTTGTCGCAGGATTATGGGATGAAATTAGATTGGATGTCAAAGTTAAACAGCCAAGAACTCTAATGGATGCAATCGGAGTGGCAAGATTGGTTGAGGAACGAATACAATTGTTGAAGAAAATCAACCCTGTCCCCCGGGCCCCAGGAGTGTTTTCCCAACAGAAGAACCTAGGTACCATATTGGGCCTCTTAGGGCCTCCACCCCTCAACAACCCAAACTCAAATCCACAGGGAAGTTTTAAAAGAATTACTAGTCAAGAGGCAAGAGATCGGCGAGCCAAGGGATTATGCTTTTACTGTGATGAAAAATTCACCCGTGGGCACCGGTGTCAACGACCACAACTCTTCATGATTGAAGACACACGAGTCGAAGGGGACTCACCAGATGAAAAAGACGGAGAGGATTTTCTGGGCCAAGACCCTATCCCAGAAATCTCTTTCCATGCCATCTCGGGAACTAATCACCCTCAAACCATCCATGTAATTGGTAAGATTAATCACCAATCCATCACGGTTCTGATTGATGGGGGTAGTACCCATAATTTCCTTGAACAATCTGTGGTGTCAAGGCTTGGCTTGCCTGTGTTACGTGATAAGAAATTCCAGGTCATGGTAGCCAACCGGGAAAAGATTGAGTGTAGCGGGCGGTGCTTGGAGTTGAGAATAATTAGGAGACTTAACGTAATAGTTAGCCAATCCTTTCTATATATATGAGTAGGGCAACATACAATAGTAATGGTGGAGATTACCACATAAGAATGAGATTACAATATTTCCTATTTAGTTACATGCTATAATACGCCCACTCAAGCTAAGGGTGGAGGATCAACCCGAAGCTTGAATCTAAAAGCTGTAAATGAAGGAGCAGGAAGTGGCTTAGTGAAGACATCGGCAAGTTGATCCTTAGAGGAAATAAACCGGATCTGAATCTCTTTCTTCGCAACTCTATCTCGGACAAAATGATAATCAATCTCAATATGTTTTGTGCGAGCATGAAAGACAGGGTTTGCAGATAAGTATGTGGCGCCAAGGTTATCACACCAGATGATAGGAGCATAGGTGATCGGAATCTGAAGATCTGTTAATAAGTACTGAAGCCAGATAACTTCAGCTGTGCCATCGGCTAAGGCCTTGTATTCAGCTTCCGTCGAAGACCAAGCAACAGTGTGTTTCAAGGTAATGTGCATGATATCGGCGTCTGACCAAAGAACACAAGGTAACCACCCGTAGATTTCCTGTCCTCAATACTACCTGCCCAATCTGCATCCATAAATCCATGTAAAGCAAATGAAGAGTTGCGAGTAATGTGTAAACCATGTGATGTTGTACCAGGAAGATAACGCAAAATACGTTTCACGGCAACCCAATGAGATTCTGTCGGAGCATGCATAAACTGACATACCCGGTTAACAGCGAAGCAGATATCCGGACATGTGAAAGTGAGATATTGAAGAGCACCAACAAGTTGCCGAAAATGAGTAGTATCAGGAAACAAAGGATCAGGCATAATGGTGGCTTTGGATGCCGAAATAGGAGTATCAACAGGTTTACAAGAGCTCGCGTAAAGATGTAAAGTGTATACTTATGTTGGCAAAGCATAAGTCCCATACTAGTAGTCTGAACTTCAATACCCAAAAAATAATGAACATCACCCAAATCTCAAAGTTTAAATTCTGAGCTCAATAACCGAATCAGGCGTTGCAACAAAACAACATTATTACCCGTAAGCAGGATATCATCAACATAAACCAAGAGATAGCAAATGTCGCTACCAACCGAGAAGATAAACAATGAGGTGTCCACTTTAGAAGCACAAAAACCAATGGACAATAAGAAGTCATTCAGACGCGTGTACCATGCTCGCGGAGCCTGTTTTAAACCATATAAAGACTTATGCAATCGACATACATGACCTGGGAGAGCAGAATCAACAAAACCTGGAGGTTGTTTCATGTAAACCTCTTCATCAAGTACGCCATTAAGGAAGGCATTATGAATGTCAAGCTGATGAATTTTCCAACCACTCGAAACTGCAATGGAGAATACCAAGCATATTGTTGCCTGTTTGATAACAGGACTAAAAGTTTATGAGTAATCAATACCTTCTTGCTGAGTGAAGCCCCTAGCCACCAGGCGTGCCTTATACCTCTCAATACTACCATCAAATCTGCGTTTAATTTTGTAGACCCATCGGCTACCAACAACATTCATGGATGGATGAAACGACACTAAAGTCCATGTGCTGTTTGCGCGTAGCGCCTGAATTTCCTCACGCATAGCATTATACCAAGCCTCATATCTGTTTGCATCATTAAAAACAAGTGGCTCATGTGAGGGAGGAGTATTTACCCGACTGAAGGAGGTAGTAGATGAGGATGCCATGGTGGTGATTAGTGTTGTCTTTGGCTGTCTCGGACGAAGAACCATGGGGTGTTTAGAAACAGCGGGACAAGGAGCAAAGCAGCACTGCACTCGAGGTGTCTCGAAGAGGATAAGAAGAGAGGTCAACACAAAGCTGTAAACCAGGAGGTGAGCCCGGGGAGGTGCTCGGCTGCACCGCAGGCGATGGTGAACCTGCTGTCGGGCTGGACATTTCGGTTTCAGACCGAGACTGTGCTGCTCCTGAAACCTGCAAATCAGAACCTGTTCCTGCACAAAAATCAGTGGAATGACAAGCATGTGGTGATAGTATGGCAGTGCGGGATGGTGGGGCAGCGTCAGCTGAAACAACGGGCAAAGATGGGTTGGTATTTCTGGTGATTTGGGAATGGGTAGGTAGGCATGGAGGAGGTTGCAATGATGGAAGGTAGGTAGGTGTAGTGGATGTACCGGGGTAGTTGTTACCTGTTCAGATTTCCTAAAAGGAAAGACACTTTCATGAAAACGAACATGACGGGATACATAGATACGATCAGACTCTAAATCAAGACAGCGATAACCAAGATGAGACAAGCTATAGCCTAAGAACACAGATGGAGAAGACAGAAAATCTAATTTATGAGCATGATATGGACGTAAAAATGGGAAACAAAGACACCCAAAAATATGGAGAAAATTATAATCAGGAGTGCGATCAAACAAGCACGCAAAAAGAGATTTATTTTGAAGGATAAGAGTAGGCATGCGAGTAATGAGATATACTGATGATTCCATAGCATAATTCTAAAAACACAATGGAGCATGACACTGGCCTAAAAGGGTTAGACCAGTTTCGACAATATGCCTATGACGATGTTCAACTCTGCCATTTTGTTCATGAGTATGAGGGCAAATTAGGCGATGGTAAATGCCAATGGTTTCAAAAAACTTATTTAATTTGTGATATTCACCACCCCAATCAGTTTGAACAGATTTAATTTTACGAGAAAACTGACGCTCAACAAGAGTTTGAAAACGTTGAAACGTGGAAAATACATTAGATTTCGCAACAAGTGGATAATACCAGATATATTTAGTGTGCGCATCAACAAAGATAACAAAATAACGAAAACCATCAGAAGAAAGCATGGGACCAAGTTGAGAATAATTAGGAGGCTTAATGTAATAGTTAGCCAATCCTTTCTATATATATGAGTAGGGCAACATACAATAGTAATGGTGGAGATTACCAATAAGAATGAGATTACAATATTTCCTATTTAGTTACATGCTATAATAATTGATGATTATAGTAGATATTGTTGGGTTTACTTCTTGAAAACCAAAGCGGAAGTGTTTGGCGAATTTCTGAAGTTTAAAGTTATAGCTGAAAGAGAAATAGGAGCCATATTAAAAGCCTTGAGGTCTAACAATGGGGTGAATTTACCTCTCACAAACTGGAAGAACACTTAGCAAAAGAGGGAATTAAACATCAGCTTACAGTACCTTACACTCCTCAGCAAAATGGTGTCTCTTATAAGAGAAGAAGATGCCGCTGAAATTCTGGGCAGAGACAGTAAGCACAGCTTCTAATGTGATCCAACCATCAAAGGATCCATTGGAGGTTCCAGTTGTTCCAGTTACTAGGCTTAGGGCTAAGAAGTTCAAAGAAGCTTTCAATGGACTTCTTCAAGATACATGGGCTAAGGTGGACTTCAAGAGGATTTGTAATAATAAAGAGCAAGCCTTGATTAATCTCATTCATGTTCATGAAGCGCTTGTTGGTGGAACCAAGACAATTACACAAGGATTGGGAGAAGAAGACTAGATTTGGACATTTTGACCTTTGGTTACTCTTTTAGTCATAACTAGAGCTTCAGATTGAATTTTGATTTGATTATAGTTGTGATGGAAACTAGACTTCAATAACTTTCCAATGGTATATGGAACTCCTTCTAATTCATTAAGACGAGAGAGAACCATCCATTTTAAGTTGGATCTTGCTGCTGCCCGACAAAATACGGAAACAACGAACTTGTCTTATTTAATTAGTTGGGCTATCAAATTTTAATTATTTTGAGAGGAGACAATTTTTTTGGGTTTCTAGACTTGTTTATTTTAATTAGTTTGGCCTAGTTTTAGCTTGGGTTGATTATTATTTATTTTGGGCTTATGTGAGACCCATTAGGGAAACTAGGGTTTTGGCTTGGAATATAAATACTCTTTAGGAATAATGTTAGGGAACTTTTTTGAACAATATTTTCCAGCATTGTAGCCGTCTTTGGCTGCTTCATCTTGGTTCTTGATTGAACGTTTCAACTCTTCAAAGAATTGACCATTCTTTGTTGTGAATTTATACTTCCTTTGCTCGTCTCTAGGTGTAGGCGTTGTGATCGAGTTGGTTTATAGTCTTGTTGCCTTGGAGCAAGTCTTCCATTGTGATAAGCTCATTCAATTCTCAACAAACTTGGGTTAGATTGATCTTGGGGTCGCGAATACCATTAAATTCCGCTACGGTTCGCATCAGTTGGTATCAGACCTAATCTAATCACAAGTTATATCCTTCAATTGAGTTTTTATTGTTTTCTGTTTTGTTTTTGATAGATTTGGCCATACAAAAAAAATAGGGATCTTACTTGTTATTCCTTTGTTGAACACTTAATCATAAGTTAGTGTTCTTGCCAAAATATATACATATATAGATTAAAAATAAAAAAAAGGTGTTTGATCTTGAAATCTTGATTGTTGCTACATAGAAAAAAAAAGAAAACAAAAGGAAAAAAGAAAAAAAAGAAAAAAAAGAGAAGAAAAAAAGAAGAAAGATCACTTTTATTGTTGTTGTGGCCGAATACATGATTGAGAAAACCTTGAGCATTAAGAAATTAGTTAATCTTCCACTTAGTAGTCTGGTTTGTGTACCTTGACAATTTGGGTAGTTTAGTTGATTTTTTTGAGTTACTGGAATTTTCTTGAATTAAATCCTTAGTTCTTGATAATTCAAAATTATTTCGCTCTTTCCTGATTTCTTTTGTTCGTGTCTTCAAATCGTCATATTATTCATTCAAATTTGCATTGCTATACGTGAATTTGTCATCGAGTTTTGTTTTGTTAGTTTTGTAATTTCTTGCTTCTAGAGTCTATATCGAATTTATAAGTTCACTGCTTAGTTGGTTGTTTTTTCTGAATTGTTGCTAAGTGATCTCAAGAACAAAAGAAAGGCAATTTGAGTGGAAAAAGGCATAGGGAGCATATTCGAGTGAAAAGCCTATAAATTTGTGTGAAACACGATGTGTGAGATGATTTTTTTTTATTGCTAACGATTTTCATGTAGGTTTCAAAAAAAATGTCTTCTAATAGTGTGCCACAGAAGATCGGTGTGAAATCCAAGAAGATGGGATTTCGAGAATGCAACAACAGATGGAATTTATGTTTGGTGAGCTAATGAATAGGATTGAAAAATTAGAGACTAGGTCTAATGGAGGACGAAGTAAAAGGGGTAGAGAAGCTAGGAAAGAGGAGAGTGTTGCTGGAAATTCTACAGATGAAGCCGAGGATGATCTTAATCGTAGTGGTGGGTTCCGTAGGAGAGAGGTATGAGAATCGGCCAAGGAGAGGACATATTCGACCACATAAGGATTTTGAGCATAGAGGGGATTTTGATGATTTGGGAGATATAGGCCGAAATTTTGGTAGGATTAAGTTAAAAATCCCAGCCTTTAAAGGAAAAACTGATCCAGAAGCTTATTTAGATTGGGAAAAAAAGGTGGAGATGATTTTTGACATCCATGGGTACTCTGAAGAAAAGAAGGTTAAGTTAGCTATAGTGGAGTTTACTGACTATGCCATGGTTTGGTGGGAGAGATTGGTGGTAGAAAGAAGAAGGAATAGAGAAAGACCAATCAGCGCATAGGAGGAGTTGAAAACAATAATGAAGAAGAGGTATGCTCCTAAACATTATTATCGGGAGTTGTTTAATCGTTTACAAATGATTACACAGGGTAATAAGAGTGTGGAGGAGTATCAGAAAGAATTAGAGGTGGCTATGATTAGAGCTAATGTTAATGAAGATAAGGAAGTTACGATGTCTAGGTTTTTGAATGGCTTGAATAGAGACATAGCTAATGTTGTGGAGTTGCAATCATATGTTGATTTGGAGGAGTTAGTACACTTATCCATTAAGGTTGAAGGACAATTGAAAAGGAAGGGTAATACACGATTTGGAGCTTATACGGGGTCTTCTTCAGGTTGGAAGATGAATTATAGGAGAGAGGGTAATGCATCATTGAAGCCTTTGGTGACTTCTAAAGTTGTCGAACCTAACTCCATGAAGAAGCAGGTTTCAACCAATGATCAAAAACTTAAGGAAGAAGTTCAACCGAAGCGTAATCGTGATATAAAGTGTTTCAAGTGTCAAGGATTGGGACACTATGCATCAGAATGTGCAAATCATCGAGTTATGATTCTAAGGGATGATGGAGAGATTGTGTCCACTAGTGAGGAGTCTGATTGTGATGACATGCCCCCACTTGAGGATGCTAGTGATTTAGAGTATGCTGTTGGTGATAAAGTTTTGGTGGTTAGAAGGTCACTTAGTATTCAAACTAAGGAGGAGGATGTGGAGCAACAAAGGGAGAACATCTTCCATACTAGATGCCTAATCAATGATAAGGTATGTAGTATGATCATTGATAGTGGTAGTTGTACTAATGTTGCTAGTGTTACTTTGGTTAGAAAGTTGGGATTGAATACCATAAAGCATGAGAGACCTTATCAACTTCAATGGTTGAATGAATGTGGTGTTGTTAGGGTGAATGGACAGGTGATGATTTCTTTTTCAGTAGGCAAATATAAGGATAAAGTGTTATGTGATGTTATGCCTATGCATGCTACTCATCTGTTACTAGGGAGGCCTTGGCAATTTGATAGAAAAGCCAAGCACGATGGGTTTAAAAATAGGTATTCATTAAAGAAGGATGGAAGGATTTATACACTTGCCCCACTCTCACCAAAGCAAGTGTATGAAGATCAAATTCAATTGAAGAAGAGCAACATGTTTTGGCCAAAGTGGAGGAACAAAAAGATTTGGCCAAAATGGAAAAACAAGTTGAACAACATGGTGAGGATGTGAGGAAGAGAGAAAAGAAAGTGAGCCATGAGTTGAAAACCAAAGGGAACAAAGTTTTGGCCCTTAGGACATTAGGGGAGGGTCATGGCCAAGAACAAAAAAATGAAAAGAAGGCCGAGAGTGGAGAGAAAATGAGTGGAGAGAAGAAAGAAAGGGTGAGAAAAGAAGAGTGTGTAGAAAAAGTGGGGAACCACCTTAATTGTTTTGCAAAATCTAATGATCTTAAACAGGACTATCTTTTTTACTTGCCTATGATTTTACTTGTGTATAAGGAGGCATTATTTAACTCAGATGAGTTAGATTCTTGTGTTCCTAGTGTTGTTAACGTTTTTTTACAGGAATTTGAGGATGTCTTTCTAGATGATATTCCTAGTGGTTTGCCGCCAATTAGAGGTATTGAACATCAAATTGACTTTGTTCCAGGAGCATCTATACCAAATAGGCCGCCTTATAGGAGCAATCCTGAAGAGACTAAGGAACTTCAAAGGCAAGTGGAGGAGTTGATGTCAAAAGGATATATTCGAGAGAGCATGAGTCCTTGTGCAGTTCCCGTGCTTCTTGTTCCAAAAAAGGACAAAACTTGGCGAATGTGTGTGGATTGTCGAGCCATTAATAACATCACTGTAAAGTATTGACATCTCATTCCTAGATTAGATGATATGTTGGATGAATTACATGGTTCTAAATTATTTTTGAAAATTGATTTGAAAAGTGGTTATCATCAAATTAGGATGAAAGAAGGGGATGAATGGAAAACTGCTTTTAAAACTAAATATGGTTTGTATGAGTGGTTGGTTATGCCTTTTGGACTTACTAATGCACCTAGTACTTTTATGAGATTGATGAATCATGTGTTGCGTGCTTTTATTGGTAAGTTTGTTGTCGTTTACTTTGATGATATCTTGATTTATAGTAAGGAGATTGATGAGCATATAAGTCATTTGAGACAAGTTCTTGATGTGCTTAGAAAAGAGTCCTTATATGCTAATTTGAAAAGGTGTGACTTGTGCATGGATAGGATTGTTTTTCTTGGATATGTGGTTAGTGCAAAAGGTATAGAAATGGATGAGGCTAAGGTTAAGGCTATTCAAGAATGGCCTACACCAAAATCCATAACAAACGTTAGAAGTTTTCATGGTTTGGCCAGTTTTTATAGGAGATTTGTCAAAGACTTTAGTACGATAGCCTCTCCATTTACTGAAATTGTTAAGAAAACCGTGGGTTTCAAGTGGGGAGAAGAACAAGAAAATGCTTTTATCTTGTTAAAATCAAAGTTGATTTTGGCACCTTTACTATCTTTACCTGATTTTAATAAAGCTTTTGAGATTGAATGTGATGCTTCAGGAATAGGTATTGGAGCCGTTTTAATGCAAGAAAAACGACCCATCGCTTATTTTAGTGAGAAACTCAATGGTGCAACTCTTAACTATCCCACTTATGATAACGAGTTGTATGCAATTGTGCGGGCTTTGGAGACTAGGCAACATTATTTGTGGCCCCGAGAGTTTGTCATACATACTAATCACCAATTGTTGAAACATTTGAAGGGTCAAGGTAAGTTAAGTAGGAGACATGCTTAGTGGGTTGAGTTTATTGAAACTTTTCCATATGTGATTAAATACAAGCAAGGTCAGGAAAATGTGGTCGTCGATGCCTTATCACGAAGGTATGTTCTTCTTAATACTAAATTGCTAGGATTTGAGTATATTAAGGAATTGTATCTTGATGATCATGATTTTGGTGCTATATATGACACATGCAAGGTTTCGGCCAAAGATAAATATTTTAGGCATGATGGATTTTTGTTTAAGGAAAATAAGTTATGTGTGCCTAATTGTTCTTTACGTGAATTGCGTGTGAGGGAAGCACATGGGGGAGGTTTAATGGGACATTTTGGAATTACTAAGACTTTGGAGGTTCTGCATGAGCACTTTTATTGGCCTAATATGAAAAGAGATGTGCAAAGAATATGCGATAGGTGCATAACATGTAGACAAGCTAAGTCTAGGGTAATGCCTCATGGATTATACACACCTTTGCCTGTTCCTAAGGAACCTTGGGTTGATATTTCTATGGATTTCATTTTGGGTCTACCTAGGTCTAGGAAAGGGAGAGATTCTATATTTGTTGTTGTGGATAGATTTTCTAAGATTGCACATTTCATTGCTTGCCATAAAACAGATGATGCAATAAATATAGCTAACCTATTCTTTAGAGAGGTCATTCGGCTACATGGTCTCCCTAGGAGCATTGTATCAGATCGAGATGTTAAGTTTTTGAGTTACTTTTGGAAGGTTTTGTGGGGTAAGTTAGAAACTAAACTTTTATATTCTACTACTTATCATCCACAAACAGATGGCCAAACTGAAGTTGTTAACCGGACTTTGATTCAATTGTTAAGGGCTATCATTCAAAAGAACCTTAAAAATTGGGAAGATTGTTTGCCATTCATTGAATTTGCATATAATAGTAGTGTACATTCTACTACTGATCATTCCCCATTTGAGATTGTTTATGATTTTAACCCTTTGACACCATTAGATTTGATTCCATTGCATGTTGATGAAAGAGTTAGTTTTGATGGTAATCAAAAAGCACGAGTGGTGAAAGACCTTCATGCAAAGATTCAATAAAAAAATAGAAAAACAAGAATGAACAATATGCAAACAAAGCCAATAGGGGACGAAAATTAGTGAGATTTGAACAAGGTGATTGGGTTTGGGTGCATATGAGGAAGGAAAGGTTTCCTGAACAAAGCAGATCAAAGTTGATGCCTCGAGGAGATGGTCCTTATCAGATCATAGAAAGGATTAGTGATAATGCCTATAAAGTGGATCTACCATGTGAGTATGGTGTAAGTGCTACATTCAATGTTTCTGATCTTTCTTCGTTTAATATAGGTGATGATTCGAGGTCGAATCCTTTTGAGGAGCAAGGGGATGATGCGATCCAACCATAAAAGGATCCATTGAAGGTTCCAGTTGGTCTGAGTTACTAGGCTTAGGGCTAAGAAGTTCAAAGAAGCTTTCAATGGACTTCTTTCAAGATACATGGGCTAAGGTGGACTTCAAGAGGATTTGTAATAATAAAGACCAAGCCTTGATTAATCTCATTCATGTTCAAGAAGTGCTTGTTGGTGGAACCAAGACCATTACACAAGGATTGGGAGAAGAAGACTAGATTTGGACAGTTTGACCTTTGGTTACTCTTTTAGTCATAACTGGAGCTACAGATCTACTTTTTGATGTGATTCTAGTTGGGATGGAAACTAGACTTCAATACCTTTCCAACGGTATATGGAACACCTTCTAATTCATTAAGACGAGAGAGAACCATCCATTTTAAGTTGGGATCTTGCTGTTGCTCGACAAAATGCGGAAACAACGAACTTGTCTTATTTAATTAGTTGGGCAATCAAATTTTAATTATTTTGAGAGGAGACAATTTGTTTGGGTTTTCTAGACTTGTTTATTTGTTTATTTTAATTAGTTTGGGCTAGTTTTTAGCTTGGGTTGATTATTATTTATTTTGGGCTTATGTGAGACCCATTAGAGAAACTAGGGTTTTGGCTTGGAGTATAAATACTCTTTAGAAATAATGTTAGGGAGAACTTTTTTTGAACAATATTTTTCCAGCATTGTAGTCCGTCTTTGGTTGCTTCATCTTGGTTCTTGATTGAACTTTTCAACTCTTCAAAGAATTGACCATTCTTTGTTGTGAATTTATACTTCCTTTGCTCGTCTCCAGGTGTAGGCGTTGTGATCGAGTTGGTTTATAGTCTTGTTGCCTTGGAGCAAGTCTTCCATTGTGATAAGCTCATTCAATTCTCAACAAACTTGGGTTAGATTGATCTTGGGGTCGCGAATACCATTAAATTCCGCTAGGGTT
>CM055035.1:14411892-14502101 GCA_029204005.1 Salix udensis
GGCTTTAACCCTAATTGTTGGATAATTTCAGCTCAACATGATTAGGGCAACCTATTTGGTTGGGTCAAGCCAACTCAAATATTATTGTAATAATATATAAATTAAAATATTAAAAAAATGCAATTTAAAAAAAAAAAAAAGTATTTTGTTTTTGTGTATACAACTGAATCCCAAAAACAAATGAACATATTTTCCAAAAACACAAACAAATTGCATATTTTCTCATTTTAAAATGCAAAAAATAGTATATAGTAATCAATTTATAATCATCTGTTAGGGTTCAACCAAAATATTAATAATCATGTTGTTCATTAAGATTTAAATGTAGACTTTATTATTTGGAGGTGTGAAACTACATTGTAAAATATGATCTTAGTGATTGGAAGTGGAAAGTTATCTTTCTTTAAATTTTCTAAATATGAAACTCTTCATTTATCTTTTTTTTCAATCGTGATATGGTTTGAAGTGAGGATTTATTTCTTATTTTCTATCTTTATTGAAAGAGTTTGTGATCACTATAATATGTTGTTTTTTACTTTTAATATTGTCTCAACATTAACCACCCACTCACATTATTGTTTTGTGCATGAGAGTATTTTGCAACAAAGATCCTTTAAATCTTAAACCAATATTTGTTATCAATCGAATAAATGCCTATAATATTTTGACCAATATGGTCTACAACTTATAAGGAATAATGCATGTTTTAAGATCTTTCCACTCTTTTTAGTCTTAATCCTACCAAAAGCTAAAGCATGAGTAGCGATCATATCAATGCAATCCAAAACTGAAGCTCTAAGAGGTGCAAATTGAATTTATTATTTTTTATTTAATTTTTTTTAAAAAAAAAGAATAAGTATAATGATTGATATCCAAGACTAGCCCTTTAAGTTTTGTGAGAGGTTTTTGCTCTCCAAACCTTTATATTTTTTTAAAAAACTTGATGGCCTTTCGATTTGATTCATATCATTATACTTGGCTAATTTATTAACATCTTCATAACTATAAATATTCTTATTTATAAGCTTATAAGCATTGGGATCAAAGCATTGGGATCAAAGTTATTTGCTTGTTTGTTTATTGGAGATCCCTTCAAGAATAGCAACCACTAATTCAGATAAATAAACAAATTGTTTTAATAAAAGTTTCAAGACTTCAATCTATATAAGATTAATAACTGGTAAGGTCAAGTTTTGTGTTTGTCTAATAATGGTTTTGTTTCATCCTTGGTGAAAGAATATTGGCCTTTTTCTTGCTAAAACAAGGATATAACATGGTATCATGGTCTTCCATGATATCTTATTATTGATCAAGTTTTCTACTACCTTTCATTTTCCATTATTTTTCATTAAAGAGTCCTTTATTTATTTGTACATGATTTAGGCCTTTACGCTCTTAGAGTTAATTTTTCTCTTTCTTTGGTGGTTAGGTGGGGATCATAGTTCTTCCATTATTTTTTAACATAAAACAAAACTTCACATTGATAAAGTGGGTTTTAATTATGGTAAAAGGTTTGATATCATCTGACTTCTTTCTCACTTGTTGATTTTGACAATACATAAAGCATTAATGAATTGTTGAAGAGGCAACACCATTTTCATATATCCACGACTATCCAAGTAGCATGTTATATGTATTTTTAGCATTTATGACTTGAAAAAAATATATTGGGCTCCATATCTTCCATGTGTATTTGATGTATTATCTGTCCTATGGTGTTTTTCCCTTCTTTTTTTAATTAACGTCTTGAATAATCAAATGACTTGGGAAGCTTATACACAAACGAAAGAGCCAAAACATGCTACAAAAAGTGGTTGTTATGAGCTCAAACTCGTTTTAGTTATGGTGTTCAAAGTTCTTATTTCATCCTAAAAATGATATCTTTATTCTTATGCAACCTCATAATCTTTTTTTAAAACAAATATACTTATTTAAAGGTTAGTTGATTAATTTGTGGTATTTGCAGTAATTTATGTTGTCCACTTGGTTTATTTTTTCAGAATATTTTATGTTTAGCAACTTGATAAGATTTGTTTTGAGCAAATCATCTAACATCATAGATATGTTCGAGTTGGGGAATGAATACTCTTTTTCTTACCACTATTTCAGTGATGATATCTTCTTTTTGTCCTTTTATAAAGTAGTTGACATTGCATGATAGCTTTATTTGGTGTTTTTACAGCAGTGGAGTTAATAACTAAAGACTTGTTTTGCTCAATCTTTGAAGAGTTTTTTTTTCCATATTTATGATCTTTATGATTTTTTTTCATAGGCTCCTACATAAATAATGATGAGTTTTTAGTTACAATAATGTTAAGTTCCATGTTATGTCCTAAAATAGCCAAGTCCTTAAAATATTTAGTTCAAATACCTTATAGGATATAATGTAGCCTCCAATGTATCCCTTGATTGCACCTATCTAGAGTAAAAGTTTTGGTGAGTCAATACTAATAGTTAAGGCTAAAATTTCTCCACAAATGAATATAGTTGATGACAAGCTTCATTGTCCATTAACGCATATTGGTGAGTTCAATCATGATGACCATATATAGAGTGTTGTAAAAGTAGTTAATAAATTTAAGTTTCTTTTAATTTTTCTCAACTATTGATTAAGCAAGACTCTAAGTCAATATAAAATGCATTTCCCATAAAGGAATGAATGATATATTTTACCATAAGATTATTATTAGTTTTGACAGTGTTATAACTCTCCACGAAATGCACCACATGTTGCGCTAGTTTTTTTTCCATTGAGTTTTTAGAGCTTTAATAGTTGATAGCTCAAAGGAAGTTTAGTAGACTGATCATTTAGGTGTACAACCTCAAATAAAAATACAAATATTGAACTAAACTTTCTACCTAGTTCATGATAACCTCTTTGGTATGCTAGTTTAGTTGATTCATGGTGAAAATACCATTAATAATACCATGGATAGTCCTTATAAATTTGATTGCAAAATCCTCAAAAGCATCTAAGTTATCTAATTATAAAGCCTCGGTAACCAAAGTCTAGTCTCCCTTAGTAATGTTTGAGCTTATTCGAGAAATTCACTATTTCATGTCCTTTTCCATTTCCTTGAGTGAAGTTGAAAGACCCTTGATAAGTGTTGTTGAGTTAGCCATATGATTCTATAAAGATGGAGTCCCAATCATCATCATTAGCATGATGCTAAAAGTTAAAGCCTTGTTTGGTGATGTTAGTTGATATGGAGAAGTACTCACATGTGAATTGCTGAAACAATCACCTTAAATGTTGATGGTTGATGAAAAGTCCATACATCTTAGTTGAGTTTTATGGTTGATTTACTTGTAGTTTAAAATAATGATCTCTTATTCCTCTTGTGCATTTGATATTGCAACTATGATGAGAATTGGCTTATTTTTCACATACAACACGACAATGGATTTTGAATTTAACAACTAGGTTAAAGAATCTTCAATGAAATGTTGATGACATGACTTAATAGTTCTGTTGCCTTTGAAAGAAACAATGGTAATCATTTTTTTTTAGTTTCAACTAGGAAGTTGTTGGGAAAAAAAATTGAAAGGAAGAGATGAGAGATTGAGATGTCCCTAATGGAGTCGCTAGAAATTTATGGAAGTAATTTTGAGCATCTAAAAATTAAGCAAGCACATGTATATAAATTTTTGATTTTATTAAAATATATGATTAAACAATATTCTTAAAATCTCTAAATATATTCTTTTTAAAAAGAATAAAACAATCATTTGATTCTTGCTTCGAATTTAATTTATGATGGTTTAATTGATTTGTGAAACCAAGCTAAGATTTGTAGTTTTCAAGAACATGAATTTAGGCACATATTGTAGAGCAAGATTTTATGATTTGATGTTTTGAGTAAATGTGATTTTTCTTCAAGAATTTGTTGAAGAACTCTTATGTTTTGAGTACATGTGATTTTTCTTCAAGATTTTGTTGAAGAACTCTTATGTGGTGTTTCTGCTTTGTTCAATATAGCTTCGTTCCCTATCAAGTTTGTATTGTATAAGAGGTTGAATTTAAGGGAGCATAGTAGAACAAGAGTGGTGACTTCATGGTTTAAATAATACATTTTATTTGTTTTTAAAACATTGTTGAAGAACTCTTATAAGGTAATTGAGGTTCATCTAATAGTGTTTTCATTACTTGTAAACTTCAAGAGTAGATAAAAGAGATTTGAGAAGTTTTAAAAGAACATTATTAAAGAGCTTTCTTTTAAAAAGAACTTTATATCTCTTTGAAGAATTCTCTCTTGGTGTCTAGGGTGAGACTCTCTATTCATAAAAAAAGATATGTAGAGGCACTCATGTCTTTTGTTAATGTTATATGGTATTTTTGGGAATATGGTATTTTTGGGAAGATCTAATGAAGTAAACAGTAAAGCTATAATGATATTCTGGATTAATCAATCTTAATTAACAAACTTGACTATATATATATATATATATATATATATATATAGCCTTACAGTACTTAATAGAACAGCTGAAATATAGTTCATGTTTAGCTAAACATGAGCTACCAATAGACTCAACTAATCCTAAAGATTAGGAGTTTATTCTACAGAAAACAAGACTGAGTAAACAAGAGTTAGTAAACACCCAAAAAACAAGCAATAGATATTATTTTATTGGTTGATTCTTATTTATAATATTTGTATTTACACCAAAACATTTTAAATATCCCATCTTATATGTCAATCATTCATTGACCAAGAAATATATTTATATATATATATATATAAAAAAAAACTTTATTTATTTCTCATGTCAATTATACAAAGTGAAGATGCCACTCGAGAAGCAACAGAAATTGGTTGCTTAGCGATAGCCGTCATCAGTGCAGCTTCGCTGTTTGCCTGCCCATCTCTGCCCCTGTATCGTAGTTAGTTTCAGCTGTTGAGCCCTTGTTTTATTCAATGAATCTGAAGTAATCATCCACCAAACCACCATTGCAGCCTTGATCCTCACCCTTGGTGTCGCAACAACTATTTTTTTTAGATGCGAGGAAACATCATTCCCTGAAAAATATATTTTGTAGGTCTAGATGAGCGAATAAAATTCTGGTTATCTCAGACTCTTATAGACTCTTTTAAAATATATATATATGTTCTGACTCAAACCCGACAACCACTACATAAATAGCAATTCCTTTGTCATCATC
This sequence comes from Salix udensis, assembly GCA_029204005.1. Classification (NCBI taxonomy): domain Eukaryota; kingdom Viridiplantae; phylum Streptophyta; class Magnoliopsida; order Malpighiales; family Salicaceae; genus Salix; species Salix udensis. Next base: position 14,417,057 of record CM055035.1, read on the forward strand.
CCATTATTTTGATACAACTCACTCAAGAAAAATATGCTAGACAGCATCTCCTGGCAATATATCTCAATATCACTGTCACTAGGATAGGAACTTAACACACTGTCCTTGGTCCTTGCAGGGGTAACAAGTCCTTTCTTTATCAGATCCACGGTAGCTTGACAGCAGAAACATTTAAAACGTTTTCTTTGACCCTTATGACTTGCTCATTTTATACACAATATTTATATCTTTTGGCTTCGAATGATCAATGGCTTAGGGAGTATTTATAATTATTGTTGAATTTTTTTTTAAAATGTTTTTTTATTTAAAAATATATTAAAATTATGTTTTTTATGTTTTAAAAAAATATATTTAATATCAACACCTGAAAATAATCTAAAAACAAACAAAAAAAATTAATTTAAAATAAAAAAAAATTATTTTATTTCAAAAACTATTGCAAACAGATTCAAACAAAAAAGCTCTCACCGTTCGGTTTGATTCACCAAATGACATGGGCTACTTGAAAGTCCGGTAGAGATTAATTTTTTAAATAATTTTTATTTAGAAAATATATTAAAATAATATATTATTTTTATTTTTAAATATTACATGATATATAAACACTACAAATTTTAATTTATAATAAAAAAAATAAATTATTTTTAAAAAGCAGCGTGAGGCATACACTCAGTTTATCATGTGTTTATAAAATCTAATACCTCGAATCTAGAAGGGGCCTTGCTTTACATTTCAGAATAATTTAGTAGTGGTGTCGTATTGCAACAAGTAAATTTCTGGATGAAATGGAAGTGATACCCTATACAATCCCATCTAATAAATCTTTGTAACAAAAGAGTAAAATGGATGAAATAATTTTACTCAATAAGGCTATGTGGTATATACTTTCAATGCTTCCTAAATTAATTAAGTTGGACTCACCCGAAATACTTGTATTCCTCCATATGTAATTACTAGGGTTGTCAATACCATTCCGTTCTGGCCAGAACGGCTGAAACATTTCGTGCCATCAAAAAAACTGAGACAAAACAGCGTCGTTTTTGTCTCGGTTTTAATTTCGGCCCGTTCCAGAAATACCAGCCAAAATTCGGCCAGAACATCTTAATACCGTTTCGGGTGTGCTATTACGACCTTAAAATCCTCTTTATTTGATTAACTTGTGATTGTGTTTCTAATTTTTGAGATTATGTTTGTTTGACTTTGTGTTTATATTGTATAATTTAAAGTTAATTTATCTTGAATTTTAATTATGCTTGTTAAATTAATATTTTAATTTTTTTCATATATATATATATATAATTAATTATATATGAACAGTACAACCCCGAAATGACACGCCGAAATGCTCTGAAACCGAAACATTCCATACCAATAGAAAAATCAGAACGGTATTGACAACCTTGGTAATGACCCCACGAATACAAAACTACCCATATGACCCCTTTTTTTCCTGTAAAAACAATAACATGTAGATTTTTTAATGTTTTTTTTGACAGGAAAAATACTAATTATAAATTTAAAAACTTTTGCATGCATTAAATTCAATAAAGAATAATGTGTGCAATAAATAACAAAAAAAAACCAGTTATTAACGGTAAATAAAGACTAAACTAGAAAAACAAAATTAAGAGACATGTAAATTAATATATTTGATCTCATAGCATACCTTTTTGTTGTGCTTATAACTTTGTTTATTATAACCAAAAAAAACAATTAGTAAAAAAATAATAGAAATAAATACAAAAGCGATTGAATAAATTCAAGAGGTGAAAAAATATTATTTATGATGACGTAACCATATTATTTGATAGTTTTATCCATATTTACCTAGTGTTTTGCCTATGTTTTATATATAAAATATCTTGATATTCTTTGTTCTATGTTTGAAAGGTATTTTTGGATGAAGATTCAAAAAGGAGTACATTAGAGGTAATTGTAGTCAATGTTTTGTGCAGGACTAGATCTATAAATGTCAGAATAAAGTGTTTCTAGTGACATTAGAAAGTTAACATCCATATTTTTCTAGAAAAATATGGCAAGAAAAATAAATAAAGAAAAATCATGGCAATCTCAGTCTTCAAAGTCAAATCTTGCATTTTGTCAGTGTTGACCTTCGGCTATTATGACTTGCATATCTTTGAGTTAAAGAAGTCTATTTGATGCAAACTCAAATATTAAAACCGACATCCAAGTTTTTATTTAAGCAATTTAGCTTCTCTAAGTTAAATATTAAAGATTTCATGAAAGGTTATTTCTCTATTTTAGCAAAATAGTCATTGAAGTATTTAAATGTAAAATTATCTACTTTAAGGGATTTAGTTTTAATTTTTTTTATATGTGTGTCTAACCAAACAGACCCTTAAAAATTTTTTAAAAAAAAATACAAAATTCGAGGATTGTTTAAAAAATATTTGTGAGTCCTTCGCATATTTTTTCAGTAATTTTATTTAATATTGGATTGTATACTTACATTGTACGATATGAACCTTAAATTAAAAATAATTTATTTTTTTTCTCCAAAACCCTATTTCAAAAAATACAAAATTATTTTTTACTTCAAGAATATCACTTAATATTGGGCTATAAAATTACATTCTAAGATATGGACCCAATATTAAAAAATACTTGATTTTTCTTTGAAATATAAAAAACAAATTAAAAAACTCCCACAATTCAAAAAATACAAAAAAAAATGTATTTATGCATTTGGTCAAATCCTAAAGGTTTTTCATGCATATTTTCTATATAAAAAAGGATAAAATCACCTTTTCTTATGTTTTAAAATATAAAAGGGATATTATAATCAATTTATGATTATCTATTATGGTTAAAATCCTAAAATAATTAATTTTTTATATGGAGTGTTAGGATTAGTTGTAGATTTTAATATTTGAAAATATAAAATTATATTGTGAAGTATAGTCTAAGGTATTTAAGCTAAACCCCATAAGGTAAACGTTAAAACCTCCTAACCCAATTGCTCTTCTTGCCTAAACTTTAAATTAAACTATGTCAAAGTTAACATGATATAACCCAATCATTTGATGAGGCCAAAAGCAATTTTGATGATTGAAAAAAACATGGATCAATTTAAAAAAGATCATAATGATATTTATTAATATTAAAAAGACAATATATTGAATTACCCTTAATTAACTCAGGTTAACCACAAAATCCGCAACTTGATTGCTCAATTGTCTCTTTCTTTCTATAGACCTTATTCTTTTCCCGATTAGGCCTTTATTGAGCTTGGGTCAAATGAAATTAGGGTATAGATTGAAGAGTTATTAGATGATCATTGACCAAATTGAAAGAAGTGATATTGGGATAAGGTGGGGTGAAGTTCAAGACTCGATTAAAGAGTTGTTATCATTAGGGACTAAATTGAACATAGAGGATAAAAAAAAATGAGACGTATAAGACACACACCAACATGTAGGAGGATCCATCTCAATAGTTTAGCATATAGGGTTTCCTCTATCCTTAAAAAACAATCTTTTTTGTGTTTATAGAAGTGTCTCGGCAGAGGATTCCATTCAAGGCTTTGGCAAATATTTTTTCTTCTATTTCTTTTCTTTTTTTCCTCTCCTTTTCTTAGACTTATTAGCTGATTTTTCCTCTTTCAATTGTATTTATTTAACTGTTAATTTCATCCCCTATCGTTTTAACCTCTTGAAAAATGAAACAAAACTTTGCAAAATCGAGTCCTAGCTCAATGGTAAGATTTTTTTTTATAGCCTAGCAGGAAAACATAAAGTTGTATTTATTTTGTAAGTGGAAAATCGTTGACTTTTTTTTATATATTGTCTAAAATATTTTTGATTTATTTTTTACCTGCCAACCAGATGAGTTTTTTAAAATTAAAGAAAATGATTGTAAAAAAGAAAAATGTTCTCTAAAATGTACGAGAAACAGAGCCATTCTGACTTCAGATCATTTGTGTTTTCCTAGGAATGCACACATTAACAAAATACATGGCTATGCCCATGTTTCATAGCAACACTGGCTACTGAAGCAAAGATTTGATTACACTGAACCAAATAAGCAATTAAAATTAAAAAGAAATTAATTGCAAGGTACAGCATTATGGTGCCTCATATGGGTTCTTTACAACTTCGGCCATAAGAGAAAATAAAAAATACATCAATTGACTACTTCTACAAGTCTAAGTTTGTAATGTAAAAACTACAAAAGATTTATAAAATGCTGTCCTACCCCCAGAAATGCTGCCATATTTTCCACAGCTGCTGCCTATACAGATGTCAATAGTCTTCTCTCCCTAAGGCTTATTTGAGAGTGTCACCAGAATAAACAAAATGACATTAGACAACTTTCGCCTGCAAATAAGCAGAAGCGCAGAACCTTATTCAGGATAACTCAGTAACCCAACATGAAAACATGCGAAAACTCTTTTGTACATTTGACGCCGCCCACGTATGTTTACCGATGAGTGGTTGTAGGCGGCATTGGATATGTCATAGGACCCATGTTCATCGGTGCACCAGGAACCATTGCTCCTGTCACCGAGGCTCTAACACCATAAGCCATGTGCGCTGATGCTGAAAGATTCACCGGGGTGCCAACTGCCGAAACGAGGGGGCCTCCTATAGGCTGGCCTATTGTTGGAGGACCATATATACCAACTCCTGGGGGGGCAGCTGGGTGTGGGGGTGGTTGTTCAGCTGCTTTGCCCGAGGACCCTGCCACGGCAGAACCATTTGTTTGACCAGTTATCGGTCCTTGAGGTGTTGCGATGTCTCCATTGCCAACACTGGTGATATCATGAATGCTGGAGCGCCTCCTATCTTTGTTCATTGAGTTAAGACGAATGAAGTATTTTTGAGCATGGCTTGCTACTTGTGTAGGTGTTCTTGTCACCACAAAGTTTCTTGATATACTTCGCCAATCACCCTTCCCATATTTGTCCAAACCAAGGAGAAATAACCTGTTTGTCAGAAGGTTACAGAAGTCAATACCACCAGAAGAATTCTAAAATGCCATGCTAATAGGTTCTTGCTAAGTGTGTTAATTGAAAGAGTATGCACATCGCCACAGAAGAGAACTGAGGAAAACACAGCACGTCCTTCAACAAGACATTAAACGTTTTACAAATCAAAAAAACATACAATCATAGCCTCTTGACAAAAGTTCATAATACAAGCTCACACCTTCCACTAATTATGTGTAGCATCAAGCAGGAAAAATCCACTGCAAACATACAGGGTGAGAGAGTATGCCTTTTGTCATGTCTGTCTGTGTTGAGGGAGGTGGTGGGGTTCGAATTACGTTGTTAGATTTTTTTCCAAACCTCTAATAACAGTCATAAAGAGGCCATAATCAAAAGGAAAATGAGCAATTGAAATTAGCTTCGCTTCAAAGGCCTCTGAAAGAGAGGTGGTGGAAAGAAAGAAAGAAGGAAAGAAAGTGATCCCACTAAAACCTTCTATGGAATCATCTTACTGGGCTTTGACTTCTAAATGTGTGCAAATTTATGCAACGGTATTCTTTAATCAATCTTTCCATTTGTTGTTACAAGACTCCCTTATTCTGTAACAAAGAGCCAACAAAATTTAAGCTCTACTAGTCTCATTATTCACAGAAGGAAAGACTTTCAACAACGGTTGCAATAATCCATAGATCTAGGCTTTTGAGTGGCAATTTGAGAGAAACTGACAAGACAAAGGATGAAGAAACCAAAAAATCATGTAACAGAAGCTAGAGCTTAATAACAGCTTCAAAACACCACAGAGCCAGCAATTCAGGTCCATTTTGACCTAACACAGGGACCAAATGCAAAAAATCCCTGTAACGACCACCTGAACAAATCAAACAAGGCCAAAACACATACAAATAGCTCCACTACTAGCCACGAGACCATTGCTTTGGCCATCCCCTATCATCTTGGTAACAGGCTTCGCTACTTGATAAAAAATATCTCAGTGGTGATCTTTCCGAGAGATAGAAGAAAAGTGAAATGACTATGACAACCAAGCTCCATTAATTTGCGACGAAACCTCCCTGATCCTATGTACAGGATTTTTTCTGATTTCCCCCATGGAAGAATAAGATAAATTTACCCAAATGCATCTAGTGCCATCTGGAAGCAGTGGCAGAAACCAAACTAATTTTTACAAATCTTTAGAATTTCCAACCTCATGGCTAAAGCCTAAAGGTCATAGGGTTCAAACAAATAAAACATCCAAAATGCATAAAGGAATATAAAAGATGTTAATGACGCATTCTGGGATGTAATTTAGTGCTTCCAAACAAGTTTACAAGTATTAATTCTTCTTGAAATATTGAACACGTTCATATCTCATTTGAATAGTCTCCCCTTGATTAATGGTTTGAGAGTTTATCCAACTCTAAGGTGGAGCCAAATCAGAAGAGAGGGTTGCCTAAGCAAATGAGATACAAGTTTAATGTTCATCCAACTCCAAGGCCTTGAACTGTAAGCAAGGAAGAAACTTGAGACATTAATATTGTACTTTTCTGTTTTAGATAGAAAAACATTTTGTTTGAAAAGAAATAGTTGTATTAAGGCTAGGCTATGTAAGAGAGAGAGCATTCTAAATCTCCAAATTTAAAGTGAAATTCTTTCATCATCTCGGTCAACGGAGTAGCTCAATCAACCAAACAAAATAAATCTTTCTTCCACTCTTCTTCAATATTACTATTATTGCAATGGAAGAGAATACATAGAAGCAAACCAGAACCCTATTCCAAGCAATGATGCACCAAGGAAAGATTCTACTTTATACATCAATTTCAAGCTTCCATTCACATGCTTGAACATTACGGTGCTTGTCTACTGGAACAACTTTCTAGAAAATCTGTCCTGTCATCTTAGCTATTCTCTGACAACTGAGTCTACATAACACGGTTTCTAGCAATTCAATTCAATTACTTTTTATTGAATCTTTAGCTTTAGATTAAGAATCACATTCATTTCATCCTCCCACAACATTGAGGACATTTCATCCTCCCAATCCCTAGACCAGCATCTACAATTGTTGTAGGTAAAACTATGTACTAGCTGTTTTGAAACAAATAATCCAAAGAAAAATATGAGGCTGAACACAATTCAATCAGGAATACACTAGCATAAAAGAGAATGAAAGGGGATAGTACATCCTAAAAGTCTTGGAAATCCAGTTCAGATCCCAAACTAGCACAATGGTGAAAGATTCTGGTAGCAAGTGTAACAAATACTTCTCTCATGGTTTTGAAATCACCTCTTATTCACTCACTTTCTATCGTCTCAAGATTTCCAAAAGCCTACAGATTTTATCACTGATTACCAGGCCCTAGGGTATGTTCAGCAGAAAATGCGTAGTGAAATAATTTGAGCAAAGTCAAAAGAAAATCAAAGCTTGAAACAACTCTATCAACAATAACTGCCAGGACACCTTGATTTGAGGATAAAAAAAATGATAATTTACCTGTGCTCATCCTCAGTCCAAGCAATCCCCTTACGGCGCTCCTGATCTGACCTTGAAGCTTTACTACCATGATTGGACTCGCTATTGTGATGTCCTAAGTGACCACCCTTCTTTCCAGTTCCTTCATCACCAGCATGGCCCGTTGAACCTTCTGGAGAAGAGCTATAACAAGGTAAAGGGCACACAGCCAGCTTCAATCTGGCTAATATCCTCAACCAGAAGCTCGTAGTGATGTTTAATCTCTTCTAGAGTTTTACCAGGTACATCAGCTGCAATTTTCTCCCACCGATCTGAAGTATCTTCAGGATAAGTAGCAAGGGCATTCTCAAATGCCTTATCTTGTTCTCTAGTCCACAGAGACCCACTGCCTCCTTCATCTACAGACATCTAACCTTCTCTGAATTATCAAAAGCTGATATCACTCGCCAGATGAGGAAAAGATATATACAAAATATCTCCAGAATCTAGGCCAGCCTATAAGCCAGTCGCCAAAACCATGGATTTTTCTTGAAGGTTGGATCTAAATTATTTCTGTATATGGTATCACTAACAACCAGATTGACACTAGACTATAATTATGGAAAGCAGGATATGTAAAGCTACTGAGGAAAGAAAGAGGAGAAAAAAAGATAAACACTGGAAAAGGCCAAGAAAGCTGAGGCGGAGTTCACCTCCAATAAAAATCACACAGGCCCAGTGGAGTATGTGAAGAGTTCAATGGTGATTTGCTCTGCAATTCAAAAACTTGGACTCTTGTGAATTACTGACCTGTTGATAAATGAAAGGGCATAAAAGTTTGGTTAGACCACGAGAAATATCTGAAAAATCACTAATTCAAAAAGATGCAATAAATAGCAGCAAATAAAAATATTCAGAAATTATGCCACCGTGAATTTAAGGGTAAATGGTAATTAGGGTACTAGACAGTGAGATATGAAAGAGACAATGAAGAAACCAAACAAAGAAGAATAACCCAGAAGCCTACAGTGAATAATAAGAGAATTCACAAGGCCATTTCTAATTCCAACAAAAAGTTAACTGTGTGCCCTACTTGACAGCAACAGTTTTAACAGCACAGGCCCACGGAGAATTTATCATTCCATAGCACTGCTATTTTTATCCTCAAATTTTACAGTCTATATTGGCTTCAACCTCCTAACTCTCTGTTTTTTTTTCCAAAGAAACTAAATAGTATGATTGCGATCCATAGTAGAAACTTTCAAACCAAATGAAGAAGGGCAAACGAATACAGCAGAAAGTTTTGAAGTAGGAAAAAATCCATTACATCCCATTTGGGTCTCGATAGTGAGGAGATACTCAAATCAATCTATATAAAAAACAATATGTATGTAATAAAAAAAAAGTCTTTTTTTTCCCTAAATTCAGAACCCTCAGCATAATCACTCCTCTTGGACTTTCTTTGCTATCATGTTTGTCAATGAAGCACCAAAAACAGTAAAACCTTCAAGTGATAACCCAGGAATCAAATACCCACCTGGGGAAAGACAAACTTTCATTAAAGTAAAACAACCAGTAATCAAGGATTTCTTTTTTCCAACTCTTGGTTTCATGGCTTAAAGGAAAAAACCTAACTGCAGATTCCTTCTTTTCTCACACTCCAAACTCAGTAACTGTTCAAAACACCATAAAATGAAAGACTACCTACTACTCAGTTTCATAAGATTTTGACATTGCAACTAACGCTCAAAACTTTACTTTCAAAACTGGTGCTAATTAAGTGTGAGAAACAATAAACGATGAGGGGGGATTAAAGGGGGCGAAAGAAGAAAAAAAACTAACCTTTGCAGTGCAAAATCGTACTTCTCCCCCACCTCCTTCTCTATATCACTGTGGATTCTTGAACTTCCCTTAGAAACTAACAAAAGCTGATAACTTTGCAACATCTACTATGCTTTATTGGCAGAACCCACATGTCCAATAAAACAGAATTAAGAGCTGGTAAGCACAAAAATTGGGAGTATCCTGAAATCGGATAAACCATAAGAAAAAACCCATCAAAGCAAAAAAAAATGAGTCAAGAAAATAGCCTGACAAAGGAAAGAAATTTACAAAGGGCAACCAAAGAAATTATGAATGATGTGGATGGGTTCCCCTGAGAAAAAAAAATCATGTTAGGAAGGGTCCATCCATGAGCAGAACGGGTCAAGTGGTCCCATCTTCAATAACAGCAACTTGCTTACACATAAAAAAAACAGCTTGGATTGAAAAAGGCTCCCCCAAGTTGACACACACTGGAATCCTCAATACCCCCTTTAATATCTGACAAAATATAGCAAAAATAAAAATGGCTCTCTTCTTCTTCACTTTTTTTTCCCCCTCTTCATCTTTTCTTTTTATCCAAAATGGACAAAACCGAAGATTAACTGTCAGTATATGAAGATAACCATGAACAGTTTTGAAGGGGGGGGACAGATATTGTATTCAAATTTAAATAATCATCGAGACATGTGAATGATTACCTTTGTGTTTTCTTCTACACAGGTATGAGTGAAAAAATCTAGTAAAGGTTCAATCTTGAAATTGGTTGGTGCTGCCTTTCTTTTGAGTTTGTGACGAGTGCTGCTGCTAAACAGCAAAACAGTCACAAGTCAGTGTTTATATCATCTGGTGTTCTCAGATTGTCAATACTGTTTTAGGATAATTTTGTTAATGAATATATTGAGATTCCAATTTTGTTTTTTGGATGAAGGAATTTGCTATTTTATATGTATATGTATTAGATACATTTTATTTTATTTTTTTGTAAGGATTCTTCCCCAAATCATTAATCAATAAATCCTCTCCTCCCAATTGGATGACTGGGAATTCATTCTTTAACAAATATGGACAAGATGACATAACTATATAAATTATTGCATAACATATGTTTTTCAAATTAAAAAACTGAATTATCTTCTAGAGTCAGACTGTGTCACTTCGTAAGATGATGCATTGGTATGTCAAAAATAGAAACTATAGAGGCTAAAAAATAGAAAAAACAAAACTTGACATCATCCTTAACAATTTTAACAAATTCAGATGCCAAATGTAGAGTTCAAAGTGTTTCCCATCTTTGCAATCCACATATATGTTATCTTATTGTATAAAATTAGTTATATTTTATCAAATTGTAAACTTCAAAGTGGTTCCCATCTTTTTTTTTATTCCAACATGTTCATTGTTAACATCATTTGATGTGGTTGATTTCATGCTAGATATTTAGGCCCTGCGTTTCAAAAGTATTTTGAAAAAATAAATTAAGAATATTTTTAAATATATATATATATATATATATATATATATCATTTTGATGTATTTTTAAACAAAAAAATTCTTTTAAAAGTAATCTCAATTATACTCTCAAACAAACACTAAATTGTTTTTTGAATTTAACAAATATCCTTACTATTTTTTTCAAAAATATAAAGATTTTGAATCAATAGCATCAAATTATTTGGAGATTTACAAATATAAATAGCTTAATTTGGAATACAATAATTTACATATATCCTTATGATGTTTAAAATTGACACGTAGTTGACTCATAGTTTGTACTTTGTAGGGTATTCTTTTTACTCCTCTTCAATTAGATATTTTAATACTTTATTGTTAAAAATAAATTATTTTAATATATTTTTAAATAAAAATATTTAAAAAAACATATATAAGACACTGATAAATTGATGCGTTACGTTTCTTTTTTGAATTAAAAAGTCCAGATACATTGAGCAAGTTGCCGTTGTCTTTTTGTGCACCAATAATTATTTGCCACGTAAAAAAGTCAAATAACTCAAGCTCATCAGAACACATGTTCAGTCGGTTGTTGCAGCATGTGGATTTTGTCTTTGCTTGAATTGATTTTTTTTTTTTCCAGACGACGAAATTGCTTTGTTTATTTCCTGATGCCATTAATGAATCTTTTTATTTATATTATCCATCATCTATTCTAATCATCACAGCAAAGAACTGCAATTTGTTTTTTTATACGGATTTCTCGATTCGATTGAACCAAGTACAAACCTTTTTATCAACCATTTTTTTTAATTTCTTGGAATTGGACAAGAAAACATAATCGGATGACAATTAAATAACCTTGTAATCTTCAATAACTGCTTTTTTATTTTTTACAATTCAACAATTACTAAAATTTAATGCATACAATACTTTATGGGTACCTTATTTTTAACAAAGGATTGAAAGGCGATCACCTTTTTAACACATCAAGGAATACGCTTATAGATTCATCAAGTGCGGGGCTCCTTATTTTCTAAGCAAGTTTTGAATACCTGAATTCTTCGAGATTATATATCTCTATAAAAAAAAGTTTAGATAACTATGATGGTTTTGCCGATCTAAAAAAAAAACATATAAAATGTGTAGTAGCTTAGGATTGGTGATTCAAGATAGTGACAAGATGTGCAAGTTACTCCTTACAACCTTTACAAGGTTTATGTATGTTTGGTCTAATAACTTGAAATCAAACTTTATTGAAGGGTTTAGAGATCTCTATGCTAAATTGGTGTCATGTTTTAATACGAGTATACTCGACAAGCGGAGTTCCAATGAGCTCTTTAGAGCTACTCAATCAGATGATGAATCCATAAATGTGTATTTAAAAAGTTTTAATGAAAAGATGTTCAAGGTAGAAGAATTGCTCTACAGAAAGACTCTTATGCCCTACTTAATAAAATTTTGTTCAATGTAAAGTAATGGAGAATAAGATACGGGTGAAAAAGGAAAATATGGTACGACACTTACCTTTTTGTTTTTACAAGGATAGACAACCTAATAGACCTTTTATGCATAATTGTTCCTCTATTCGAAACCCAAGCTCAAGAAACAATCAAAAAATTTCATTCCATGACCAATTATCATATCCTTAGAGGGTTTTCACTCCCTTGAACATCATTATAATCGAAGTCTATATCACCATTAAGGGTAGGGAATTTGTAAAATCTCGTATGAAAGTCATTCCTTATACACTCACCTCTAATAAGTATTGCTTGTTCTACCAAGATAATGAACATGATACCAAATAATATTATCTCTTGAAAAAAGAGATTGGGTGGTTAATCATTGGTGGTTATATCCAACAATTTATGAAAAAGGAAGGTAGAGATCAATGTGATTTTAGGTGGAACATCGATAGGAGGTGATAGTGTAAATGGAAAAAAAATCTTTACTATTGCCTGCATTCCAAAAGTATAGCATGAACCAATCATATCAACCCTAGAAAACAAGTAGAGAGGTAACTTTTCCATACAAATATCATATCAATAATCATGACTAATCATTATGTTCATAGGATATTAATGGGTGATATTAGTGTGATTAATACTCTCTAGCAATATAATAACACATAAAAGAACAAATACCTCAAGATTAATTCTTGTAAAGACTCTTTTCATTGAGATTGTAGGCAAAAGTGTGTTGATGAAAAGCACATTGAAGATTCATATCACTGTTAGTAGTTGACCCAAATGTCATACTCTATACCAAACTTTTATGGTTATTAACATGGGTCTATCTTACAACATCATTGTATAAAGATCTCTTATTTTCCAAATCAACATGGATATTAGTATATGATACTTGGCCTTGAAATTCACTACCCATATAGGGTGTGGCCATGGTATGGAACAACCAAACATCTTATAAATAATGTGTTTGTTTGTATTTAAAAGGTAAGAAGGTCTTAGTAGTGGACTACTAAGGTCATTAGAAGGAACAACTAGATGTAAGGATACGAGGCCATTAAAGATTTGAAAGATGTACCTTTCAAGAAAAAAAGGGTGATCATAAAGATGGGATATACTTTAGAGTAGGGTGGAAAAAAAAACCTAACAAAGCTACTTAATATCTAAAAAACTAATTTAATTTTAGACACGTAGAATATGCCCTAAGACCAACCTTAATATGGCCATATAACAACTACAAGTTAACTCGACTTTCTCTCTCAATCGACAAAATCAAAATAAGTTTTGGGGGTAGGAGACAAAGAGCAATAGCAAAAGAGGTGAAAAGGTTACCTACTCTTTAGACACGCTACCTACTTTTAGACATGATAGATTTATTAGCCAATCAATATACCATAATTGGCTGACAAACATGGTAATGATAGGGAAAACCAATTGGAAACGATTGATATGTGTGGACTTCACAAATTTGAACAATGTATACATAAATTATATTGGTGGTATCCATAGTAGATTTATGAATTCCTTAATTTTCTTTATACTAAATTTAGGTATCATCAAGTCCTTATTACCTAGATGGTGATGAGAAAACATCATTACCAACCAACAAGGGGGATAATTGCTACAAGGTCATGTTTTTTGGACTAAAGAATTTCATAGCTACCTACTAACAGATGGTGAACAAAATCTTCAAGCATCAGTTTTATGGATGGTATGTTGGGGAGGATCATGACATTTGAGCAACATCTTCTAGACCTATAGGAGGTTTTTTTGTATTAAATCAATATCAAATGAAGTTCAATCCTTTCAAATATTTATCTATCATCAAGGGAGGGAAGTTCCTAGGGTTTCTATTAAACAACAAGGAGGTAAAGTCCAATCTTAAAAAATCCAAGCCATATTAGACATGATTCCTTCATAGTTAATAAAGAAGGTTTAACGTCTCGAAAAGAGGTTGAATGTCTTCCATATATTTATCTCTCGTATTAGAAAGCATAGCCTACCATTGTTTAAAACCCTAAAAAATACATCAAACTTTGAATGAAAATCTAAATGTCAAGAAGACTTTAAAGGACTTAAAGTGAACTTATCATCTCCCAATATTTTATCTTAAAGAAAATAATAAGAGAGCTTATTTCTCCACTTGGGCATAATAGACTTGGTTACTAGTGTAGTGCTAGTATTAGAGAAGGATGAAATATACCTCTCGGATTAGTACTCCACCAAGACCATTCATGATGCTAAAATAAAATTCCTAAAAGATAGATAAGATAGCCCTGACTCTAGCTATTGCCTCTAGAAAGTTGAGGCCTTAGTTTCATGCTCACCAAATCATCAACTTAATAGTTCAACCTAATATGTTAAAATCTTAATATGTTAGGATGCCTATTGAAGTGATCCTTTAAGGAATTGATACTTGATAAATCCAAATATTTATAAAGTTCTAAAACACCATTAATAGGGTCAGTAATTTCCTTGGAACCAAACATATCAACCCTTACATGGTAGTTATACATATATGGGTCCTCCAATATGAAGGATAGTGAAGCAGAGATAATGTTTATGAGTTGAGAGGGATAAGATTATACCTATAAAGATATTTTGAATTCTTATTTACTAACAATGTAGAAAAGTATAAGGCTTTTTTGGTAGAATTGCAACTTCTAGAGGCCTTACTCATTCACGTTCATAATGACTCTCAACTAATTATCGGCCAATGTCAAGGATTTTATAAGGCCAAAACGTCTATCATGCTAAAATATCTCTAAGAAGTTCAAAATTATCTCTCAAAAAAAAAGACAAGTAAATCACAATTATCTGCATATTTGGGGATATTAATCATTGAGCAGACTTTTTACCCAAAACATGCAAGCTTTAACTCAATAGAGCTCCCACCAAATGTTTGGATTGAAACTTTGAAGAAGTTAGTTAAATGTGAAATAGGACTAGTAACCATCCAAGTTGCCCATAATAAAGGATTAAAGAACTCATATTAGACGTTACTTACTCATTGGGAAAACATCCTCTAGTAGAACTGAGGTCATCTAGCTGACTAGACAAGGAGTTTAATGTTTTTAATCAATGATATTCTATATAAAAGATTCACCTCATCTCCCCTACTAAAATGTTTATTACTAGAGGACAACTTATATGTTTGTAAGAACTTCATGAAAATATATATGGCCTCCATATAGGTTCAAGAGCTCTCATAGCCCAAGCTATATGAGCAAGTTTTTACTAATAACCATACTTTATGATACCACTAAATTAGCTAGATGATGTCATAGATTCTAAAGATATGTTTTAATATCTCATCAACCCTTGGAAATATACTAATTATAGCTTTTTAAAGGCCTTTCTTTCAGTAAAGGATTAATATATTAGGTACTCTTTTAAAGGCCTTCCTTTTAGCACCAATTGATTATTTTATAAAATAGGTGATGGTTGAGGCTTTAGTAGACAAGTCCACCAACAAAGTAATCTCTTTCATTTGGAACAACATTATATGTTGTTTGGGACCTCCTAAAGTCTAAAGGATTAACCTCCTAAAGGATTAATACATTAGGTACTCTTCTAAAGGATAAGAGTAAAAAATAATATGTTTTAGCACCAATTGATTATTTTATAAAAGTAGGTGATGGTTGCGCTTTTAGTAGATAAGTCCACCAACAAAGTAATCTCTTTCATTGGAACAACATTATATGTTGTTTGGGACCTCCTAAAGTCTTGATAACCAATAATGGAATACAATTTGACAACCAAAATATAAAAATAATTGTTAGAAACTTTATAAAAAAAAAACCATTGATTTTCGTTCGTATCACATCCTCAAGCCAATTGTCAAGCCAAACTCACCAGTAAGATCCTATTTAGAGGGTTTACCAAGAAGATGAATGAGGCCAAGTAAAAATGGGCAAAACTATAACATAAAATCTTATGGCCCTTGTCATAACCCAAATTTGGGTTATTTCCCAAAACCTATCCAAAATAAAACAAACATAACAAAAATAAAATAAAAGGGGCTGGTGTCGGCAGAAAAATCAAGGTGGAAATTTTGGACGCTTTCGAGAGCTCGATCATAGCTTTTTTTTTGCTCAGAAATGAAGAAAAATTATAGATCAAATATCCCTTGCAGTCCATATTTGAGCCTAATAATTATTTCTTGATAATTAATCATAAAAAAGATCACACCCTACACTAGGGGCAAGTGCGAGGATCAAAGAACTTTCAATCACAAAATAATCCTCAATGACAAAAGATGTCCAAACAAAGCTATGGGGCAAAAACAAAAAAAAAGGGTTTTAGCATATAATAGCAAGTCAAGTCAACATGATGATAGTGCTAAAAAAGGGTTTCAGCATATAATAGCAAATCAAGCCTTTTTGAAATGCAAGACATGCAAATACACATCATTTCATATTCTTGTCAAAATCAACATAAAACTTGACAATGAGATCACTTGAATTCTTTCAACAACAAATTTGTTTAAATAAACATCAAAAATGGTTTATGTACTTGGAATGACTTTAAAATTCCAAAAATCTTACTTGAAAACAATTTTTGCAAATAACTAACCCTTTCCTGCAAACGCTTGAAGCCTAAAATATTTGTGGGGCATGACCAGACTGGGGGGCAATCTGAAAATGCAATCGAAGCTGGCTCCATCATTCCTTTTCAAAGAATATTGATCAAAACTGAAGAGGCACGTGGATATGGAGAAGACCATGAAGAAGAAAAGGAACTATATTTCTCAGGTAAATATACATGCATCATCATGCATTGAATCCCTATTGAGAATTTAGGAAATGTTTTGGAGGGATTGTAATTTACAAACCTCCACTCATCATTTTGTGTGCGCCTTTGAGCCCTTACCACTTTCACTTCCTTGAGTGCACTTACGAGCCTTTCATTAGCACAAATAGAATGTTTTTCAACCCTATCTCTTTCCTTATTTGAATGTGCTTTTTAGTCATCAATCAACTCAGATAGCATGCTTTTCAGCCCAATCTCTTTCCTGAATTTGGGTGAGCTCTTTAGCCATCAATTAAGATAATGCACTTTTCAACCCCATTTCTTTCATCTTCGAGTATGTTTTCTAACCCTTGACCATCAATTAAAATAGTACATTTTCCAATCATATTTTTCCTCCTCTTTAAATGTGTTTTCCAACCCTCAACCATATATCTTAGATAGCGAACTTTCTAGCCCTATTCACCATTTACATGTCTCACCTGGGAAGGTCACCCATTACAATGAGACTATTTTCCTGTGTCATTCACAACCACCATGCTCTTCCATCCTTTGAGTGTTCAACTTAGGCAATGCACTTTTGGTATGGTAAACCCACTCTTTTTTTTTCTTTTACAAAACTTTAGTCGCCAGCATTGTAAAGAGTGGGGCAACTGTCATAACCCAATTTTGGGTTATTCCCCAAAACCTATCCAAATAAAACAAAAATAACAAAAATAAAATAAAAGGGGTTAGTATCGATAGAAAAATCAAGATTGAAATTTTGGACGCTTTCGAGGGACTCAATTATAGCTCTTTTTTTTCTCATAAATGAAGAAAAATATAGATTCAATGCTAAAATAATTTATTATTTGATAAATTTGTTTCAAACTTAAGTCGAAAGACATAATTATATTTTTATGGGCCAATTTTGATTTAATCATCGGCTAATTTAAAGTGTAATTATGTTTAGGGATTAATTGAGAGCCCAATTAAAGGATTTAATTAAGCACAAGGGCTTAATTATAATTTAAATAGTCAAATTAATTTTATTAAATGCTTAATTGGTAAGAAATTAAGTTTAGAAGCCTGATCTAGGTTAAATTAAGAAGATAGGAATTTTGAGAAACGAGACCTTTTTGGGTGAAATCGGAAGTCAAAATTAAAGATAAAAACATTGTTCTTCCCGTTGTAAAAACTCTTTATGCAACAACCCATTTTTGTCTTCTATTTTATATTATTAAAAAAATGATGAACTTGACAGAGGCATTGTCAGTAGCCATACCTATGACATGCCGGCAACCATACCCTACAACCTACCACTGAGCACACCATATTCTGGACATCAATCCCATACCTGCAAGTTGCAAGATGAGCTTATAAATAGGGGTAAATTACAGGAGAAGAGAGGAAGGGGAAACGAACAGACGGAGAAAAGGCTGAGAAAAATAACGAGTAAACTAGGGAAAACAATAGCACAGTGGAATTATAGTGCAACCACCTGAAATCTCCACTTTCATTCCTCCTGGTCGCCGACGAGGCCACTCCGGCAGCATTATCTCCCTCACAGCCCGTTGCAGTGCTCTCTCTCTCCCTGATGGTGCCTCTCTCTCTAAAAATGGACGTGAAGCAGCTCCTCCTCTCCTCCGACAGCAACCACCCACCCACCTAACACCACCATTTTGTGTCCACCAACAGCTCCTCTACCATATAATCCACCCAAACATAGCCTCCGGTAAGGCAGCAACAACAACAATAGTTGCAGCAACGTGAAGCAGCCTAGCTCCCGACGCCTCCTTCGGCCATCACAGGCCTCCGTTTCTGACACCCATAACCACAAGAAGAATCATCTCGGCCTCCTCTACACGACGACATTGACAAGTACACCGGATGTCAAACTCGACCAAGACACCATCTACTGTTCATCGTCTTCGTGCTAGGGGAGTGAATTAATTCACTTCCCCTTTCGCCCACTGTTCATGTAAGGGAAGTGGGTCAACTGGCCGAGTTCTATTCCTGGTCCATCCTCCAAAAAGGGTGGGTCGATCGGCCCACTTGTCTGGATGCCCAGCCCCAAATGATGGCCCTCTCAGCCCATCAGGGTTGGACAGCCAGCCCATAGTATTATTTTATTATTATCTTTATTTTCTTTTAAAAATAGCAAAAAAAATATGAAAATACAAAATTTTCAAATATATGAAAATGTGTTGTTTTCATGCATACGACCGGATTTCAAGGTTTTTTCCCTTCATATTTTTGTAAAAAAAATATGTTGTATTTTTCTCATATTTTGAAACAAAATTGGATATCGTAACCAGTTTATGGTTATCCGTATGAATTCAACCAACATATCAAAAAACAATTATTTTGTTTATCTATTAGGGTGTAAAATTACATTGTAAAGTACATCTGCGAATAAAAAAAATTATACAGTGTGGAAATTTCCAAACAATAGAAAGGTTAGGTTTTTCAACTTCCAATGAGGTAGAGACTCTATCACGAAGAGAGATCTATGTTGAACCTTAGAAAAAGACCAATAAAAATGGCTTAGGAAAAACATTTTTTTATGCAGTGTGGAAATTTCCAAATGATAAAAAGGTTAGGTTTTCAACTTCTAATGAGGTAGAGACTCTCTCACGAAGAGAGATCTATGTCGAACCTTAGAAAAAGACCAATAAAAATGACTTAGGAAAAACAATCAAACAATAAAGCAACTTACCTTAGGTAGGGTGCATTGGGGTCATACGTCCTCCCCTTGCACAACATATCCCCTTACCTAGACTCTTGCAGACCAATAGGTTCCTAGTGACCTTAATACTAGATGGCGACTCATGATATTATAGTTATAATTTTTATGACTATAAAATGCACCCTCTTTTACCATGCGTCGTTGTCTCCTCAACAGGGGATGGTGGGGCGTGAAGCGTGAAAAATCATGGTCATGACAGTGCTATCAAACAATCTCAAAAACATCAACTGGTGAAACTCCTTTTTCTCATCATGTATAGTACTTAAGCCATAATTCTTTAGAAGCTCTTCTATATCTCTAACTAATAAACCATCAATTACAACCTTATTCTTTTTACTAAAGGCCTCGAATTATCATATTTGCTTTCATACAATAATAAGCGATAATACACTACACTCATAGGCTTTTATGAAAGCCACACACCTCTCTTGTCTCATGTTTAATTCCTTCTTTGATATCAAGTACCTTAAAACTCTTATGGTTTGTGAAAATATATACTTGAGTTTCATGTAAGTAATACCTTTATATTCTCAAAGCAAATACTAAAAATAATAACTTTAGGTCATGCACTAGATAATTTACTTTATGTGCTTTTTAATTGTCTAGAAAAACAAGCATCTCCCTTACCATGTTATATAAGTACATAACCCAAACCTTTAATAAAAGAATCATTAGAAACCATAAACCTTTCATATCTCTCTAAAAGTATCAACATTGGATTCAACATTAATCTCTTCTTCAATTATTGAACACTTTCTTTGCAATCCTTTGATTATTCAAACTTGATTTCTTTCCTAGCTAACTAAGTCAATAAAAAGGCTAAGGTAAAAAAATGTTTCTATAAACCTCTTATAATATCCATTTAACCCAAGTAATCTATAAATTTTAATCTTATTCGTAGGACTTTCCCACTTTAACATTGTCTTTACCTTATTATGATCCATATATATACCCTTTTTTTGATATCACATATCCTTAAAATATCACCTCATTCAACCAAAGCTTACATTTTCTCAGTTTTACATATAATTGATTTCCTCTTAAAGTCTCCAATACAATCCTCAAATGTTGCTCATGATTTGACTCAAAATAAAAGTATATTACAGATATCATCAATAAACACCACCATAAAGTCATCCAAATAAAGCTTATAAATCTGATTTATTAGGTCTATCAATATTATTAGAGCAATAGTTAACTCAAATGGTATCACCAGGAGCTCATAATGCCCAAAATGATTTCTAATAGCTGTCATTTTTATGTCTTATTTATCCTAAATAGATGATACCCCGATCACAAATATATCTTAAACAAACAGGATCGGGAAAATATTCAGCAATAAAAGGAAATTGTTGTATTTCCACTACTAGAGCAGCTGACTCGGGGGAAGGAAGCACTATATTACCTTGGCGATATGAAAATAGTTGATATAGACTCTGGTTGTACGCTTTGACCTTAGCAGGAAGGGAACTTGTCATTTTGGGTTTTTTTATAAAATGTTTTGATGTTAATCCCTAAAATATTATATTTGTTGATTTGATATTTTATAAGAAATTTGATGTTTATTCCTAGAAAGAAAAGACCTTTCAATTTGGATTTTTTATATAAAAAAATGATGTTGATCTCTAAATATAAAAGATTCATCAATTTAGATCATTTTTTATCAAGTTTCTAAAACGGTGCTAACATGATGAAAACTCATCAACTTATTTCTGATTTTTATGCATGAAACAACACATTCAAGGTCAATAAAGTATAAAATTAACATAGAGAAAAATAAATAAAATATAAATCTTATATTATGCATGATTAAACTACATCCATTTTAGCCAACAAACCCAAGATTCACAACACAATCAGACCTTCTTAAAATAAAATAAAATAAAATAAAAATCCACTTTACATGTCATATTTCAAAAAAGGTAAAAGATAACTCTTGTTTAACATTTTTACAACATAGGTTTTAAGAAAAACACTCGTGATTTACAGACCTTAACTCCTAGTATTTGCAACCATGGTTTCATCCATATATAATAGGTGGAAAAGGCATGAGCAAAAGCCTTTTAGATAAAAAAAAATAATGAAAAAAGATGTTTCACTCACATGGACGAGAGTCATTGTTGGTGCAAGAAAGAAGTTGTTGTCCCGTATCAATATTATTATCATTGCTACTTTTTGGAGGTGTGTTTGGGGTTCAAGAAACATCCAACCCTTAAGAGGCACATCTAAAGACTACTGGATAAGAATTGTTATTATTATATAATATGGTTATTTTTCTTACCAAAGCAAGGATGTTCCTAATATTTGAAGATATTGATATTTTGTTGTATGGTGTTAGTTATGAGCTTTATGCATGCAAAAGCTGGGAAAGTTAATGTTTAATGAGGTGAGAAGTGCAATGTGTCTTGGAGGGCATGGGGTTGATAAAAGCTTTCATCATTTTATATGGGTCTCTCAATTTTATGAATTCAAATCTTCAAAATAAGTTTGTGGGCTGAACTAAGATTAACATAGGTTTAGATGGGTCTTTTCAAGGATTTGTTCTGTTAAGGTTTATAATATAGCTCGTTTTTTTATCATTAAGCTTGGCTTTTATTTAAAGTATTGTTAACACAAGTTTCATTAATTAACATCACCATTAACTTCTAGTTCCAAATATCTATTCCCAATGAAGTGTTTTTTAAAAAAAAAAATCTTAGTTTTTCTTTCTTAAAGGGGTAAAGATTTTTCTTTCAAAATAATAACGATAAGTAAATTATCCAACAATAAAGAGAACTATTTCATAAGTAAATTAAAAAGATTAATTTTAAGGGATTTATTTTGTGGTTCAAAAAGTTTGTTTCCTCTCTTAACTTAATCTTATGATTAACACATGGTAATCTCTAATGACTAATTGGCACATCCATGCTTAGATTAGTCTTGCATCAAAAAACTTAGGCGCATCTGATGAGATGAGATGAGATGAGATGTGACCAATTATGCACGCCAAAATTAATAAATTTGTGAGAATGTGATTATCAAACACACTCTAGCCAACTCTCTACATATCATCTTGCTGCAGCCTACCACCTGTTAGGGATGAATTTTCATCATGACGTTGTTAAGGGATTACAATCAGGTGAATTGTAGTGTTTCCACGAGAAAGAGAAAGAGTCAGAGTTGTTCTCAGCTTCAAACTACACAACGTGAGAGACACTACTGCTTGTCTCTGTGCTTTCCTTTTCACTTTCAACTGTCCAACTCCAAATCGTCAAACCTCTCCCTCTCTCTCTAAAACACACACACAGACGTGTGTGTGTGTGTGTGTGTGTATGTAATATCTCTAAAACCCTCTTTGAATTCAGATCTCTCTTACAATGGGCAAGACCTCAATCATCATTTACATAACTATAGCTCTACTTTTTCTCTTACTAGTTACTCATACTCCAGATACACCACCAAACCCTCGCAACCGCCGCATCAAGATCCGGAATAAATTCGCGTTTGACCCCCGCCACCACCACCATGAACCGGTGTCTTTTGATCCTCTCGTTGCTGACATTGAACGCAAACGTGAAGACAAGGAATGGGAGAGACGGCGCTTGGAAACTTCACGTCCTGAACTTGTTCATGACTCGGCTGCTCCTGGTCACGAGTCACAGCCTGAGCGGGTAGATTTTATGGATGCTGAAGATTATTTGAATGATAAAGAGAAATTTAATGTTACTAATAGGTAATTGAAGACTGGGTTTTTTGTGGTGTTTTTGTGAACAAGTTTGGATTTTTATGGTGCTTATGCTGTCCTTAGCAGGTAATAAAGATAATGGTGTCTAGAATTTTGCATTTATGAGTTGAATATTAGATTTTTGTGTCTTTTTGTATGATAGAGAAATGATTTTTTATCATCTTATGTGGTGAAGATTGAATTTCTTTTATGTGATGGATAGGTTGCTGGTGTTATTTCCAAAGATTGATGTGGAACCAGTTGATGGTTATCTGAGTGAACATGAATTGATTGAGTGGAGTTTGAAACAATCTGAGAAGGAAGCTATGCACAGGACTAAAAGGGAGATGGATGTTCATGATAAAAATCATGATGGGTTCATTTCATTCGCTGAGTATAAGCCACCTAGTTGGGTACATGATTCAGGTAAATGTCCTTACTACTTACTTGCAGCACATTCTTTTATGTATAGATGTTTGTATGAGCGTTCTCATATGTTTTTGAGCTATATAATTGAAGTTTATTCCCGTTCTGTCCAGAAGTGCTTCAGGAGGATTTGCTTTAAAAAGAGTATTGTGTAAAATCATCTTTTTAACAGTAAGAGTTGACATGCTACCCATTTACTGGAATAAGACATTGCATGACGCATAGGCGATGATTTAGCCTCTAAGAATGTATATCAGTATCCAACAATCCAGGTGAATTATCTAAGAAACCACTAACGTTGTGGTATTAGGGGATTTAAGGACTTTTCTAGAAACTGATAGAAAAATAGACATTTTCTCAGACACCTAAGATTACTTTTGAATCATGTGCTAATATGTGTACTTTACCATTACTAAGCTCCCCCTTTCCCCCGAATTCTTTCATGGAGGACCTGTGTCAGTTTCCTGTTGTTTTTGAAATTTTTAGTGCAACTGAAAGTAGCTGACTGCTGAACCATAAGCCATCGTAACCTTGTTTTATGTGATTTTCAGATGAAAGTTCTTTTGGCAATGACATGGGTTGGTGGAAAGAAGAGCATTTCAATGCATCAGATGCAGATGGAGATGGTCTTCTGAATATAACTGAGTTCAATGAGTGAGCTTCTACTTTGATTACCAAGTTCAATTTTGGAAAAAGAGAAACTTGTTACTTTGTTCTGATTGGTGTGTGCCTTTCCAATTCTTCTATATTATCTTTCAGCTTTCAACATCCTGCTGACAGCAAAAACCCAAAGCTACTTCAATGGTTGTGCAAGGAGGAAGTAAGGTGACTGAGATTATTACATCAATTTGCCTCTCTAAGAAATTTGTACCTTGCCTCTTCTAGTAACCTGTTTATTCTTTGATTTGGCATTTGGATTTGGCTTTTGTGTGAGAGATTAAGGTGACAGATTCTACCTGCTGCTTTTTTCCTCATTGCAGTATCATAGCTAGAAAAAAATGCTTTTTTTAGTATTTTTTTTAAATCCCTGACTCCGTTATGGTCCATTAGGCTTCGCACACTACTAGAAAAACAAAAAAAAATTACCCAGTTTCAGTTAATTGCTTTGACCTGATAGATCGAGTTACCAAAATCAGAAAAACAAAAGGCCATGGGTTAAGTTAGATTTTACCTGGAGTTCCAGCAGGTCATTTTACCAATTAGGCTATTGTTCTGTGTTTGAACTTAGAGGAAAACATAGAATTAGAAGTTAATGTTGATTCCATCAATCAATGCTCTGATTTAAACTATATACAGAGAGTCAGTTTTACCAATTAGCCAGAATTATATTGTACATGATCTCATATAATCTAAGGGTTTGTGTTTTAAAGACATTTGATGGACTTTTTTCAGATGTTCATATGGGAGGTTATTTGTCACAAGCTTTTGAAGTTCAAAATTTGTGGAAACTTTTAGAAGGAAAAGCTGGAGAAATACCTCCATTTCATTTGGACGTGATACTAACATAAGCACATAAAAGGTTCCATATAAGACGCTCTAGTCTATCATGATGATTTTGGATTTAGAACTTGTGGTCCTTGCAGAGAAGAATGGGGAGCAATGTCAGGAATATAAATACTATAATATAAGCCTGCAGAATATAATGCTTTCACCTTGGTTTCTAGGCTCCTATTTGAATGATTTAAATGCATTCCAAATCAAAATTCACCTAGTACTCTACGTATAGTTGCTCTTGTTAGTCTTGTTGCTCTTCATTCTTTCTTCCTTCTTCTAGGGAAAGAGATTCCGACAAAGATGGGAAGGTTAACTTTCAAGAGTTTTTCCACGGGCTATTTGACTTGGTGAGAAATTATGGTGAAGAAGGTCATAATTCATCATATCTGTCAGAAGATTCAGTGGAGGCCCCTGCTAAGAAGTTGTTCGATGAGCTGGACAAAGATGGCGACGGGTATTTATCTGGTGTCTTCTCTGTGCTTTTCTGTCAGTATTCCTTAACTAGTAATAATACATCCACAAATGGTTTAGAAGCTACATTAATAATACTTTGAGTTGGCTGTGTGCTCTTCATAGATTTTTGTCAGATGTAGAGTTGCTACATATAATTGGAAAACTTCATCCATCAGAGCGTTACTATGCAAAACAACAAGTTGATTACATCTTGTCACAGGTATTTTCTTGACTGCAAATAGCTTTTATGTCTCGATGCATGGATGCGTGCTTGCTAGCAGTGTTTCCTTTGTATTTCTTCAATAGTAACGTAACAATTAAGTTGATCTCTTGCACGTAGAAGCTCTTTTGTTGAACATTGTATGAGATCTATTGCAGGCAGATTCGGGACAAAGATGGGCGGCTATCATTGACAGAGATGATTGAGAACCCATACTCATTTTACAGTGCTATTTTCATTGATGAAGATAATGAGCACGACATACGTGATGAGTTCCGTTAATTTTGGCTAGGTAAGTAACACGGCTGCTACACTACCTTCCTTTTTTTTCTAAAACATGTATAATCATTCATGCTATGTTTTGCGCTTGAATTTTTTTTTTTTTTTTTTGAATCATTAATTGCAGGATATTTCTACAAAAAGGTGTGGGGCTTGAATTCCTTGGTAGCAAGAGTTTGATGGTTTATACGGTAGTAATGGTAAAGTTCTTAACAACATTCACGAGGATCATGCACCACAATTTTCTTCTTTGGTGAGTACTTTGCTGTAATACAATAATTCTCTTCTTTTAATTTTTTGAATGGTTTAAGGTGCACGAAATTAAGACCTCTAGTCTCATTCTTGCAGATCATTATGGATCCCACCTGTTGTGAAATTTACCACTGGATCATATGATTGGACTGTCAACTTTCTGGCAAATATTTGTTGATTTACATTTTAGATTTTTGGTTTTCTTTCTATTTAGGTAACATGAATGTATGTATCATACAAAAAAAAAAGACTTGAGCATCGTTAATTGCTTGGAGTGCAGTCATTTGTAGTAACATACAGTAACTTTGTACATTGTTGAAAATGAGTTTCAAAAAGTATCTGGAAGGCTTCTGTTAAACTTACGCAAACGTAGTTTCTCTCTATTCTGATTTTGCCACCATCTTAAAGTTAAAGACTGGTTAATCAATGGATCGAGCAAGTTCGATTTACAACCGGATCAGGGTATCTTGAGCGTGTTGTCCATGTTGTGGAGAAGGACTTGCAATGTTAGTTTCTATATCTATGGTGTGTTCATTGATTCTGCAAATCAGTCAATCATTCCCATCCTTGGAGTTCCGAGGGGAAAAAAACACAAAAAGTCTTGAAATGGATGCTCTAGTTACGGGCCCGACTAGGGCACTGTTGAATTTGCTACAAATTCTCTTAAGAAATTGTTCGAACATTTTGCTCTTATGGAAGGCAAGGTTGTTCATTCATGTTCAATTGGAATGTAATGTTTTGGATTCGAAGTATTTCGGCATGCTGTTTTGGGGTTATATTGTTTATGTGTGTGTGTATAATTAAATATATTAATTCAAAAAAAATTAGTTCAATTCTAAAAATTAAATTATTTAGAATTGTGCAATTTAATCTAAAAATGATACAATATAATAATTTTTCTGAATAAAATTATGAACATGTATAATATTATGAAAAAGTCATCATTAATCTTACAAGTTCATTATATTCTTTGATTGTTCTAAAATTTTAATATAATATATATAAATGTGTCTAGAGATTCCTCGTAAAATTTCATCTCAATTTAACAGTCAGATTAAAAGATATGATTATTATTTAAAAAAATACTATTTAGTGGAAACCAAACGACCAGATCATTATTATTTAAAAAAAACACTATTTGGTGGAAACCAAACGACCAGATCGAAACTGGAACATTCCGATCGAAATCAAGGTAGAATTTCCGGAACAAATCAAAATTTTAATTAAAGTAAAAACTACGTGATTTTATCTTATTTTTTTAACTGATACGAAATATTTTGGTTGTTAAAATGAAACTATCAAAACTGATTAAAAGTAATGGACATCCAATCAACGAGCGATGACTTCATCAGAAGCAACAAGCATCCATGATTGTTGGCAGGTTCTATTAGTATCAAACTTTAACCAATCTGTCATCTACCAATCCCCTACAAGGTACCATCTCTGCTTTCTTGTTGATGTTGTTTTGCAGCTGATCACAACTCATTCTATCATCGTTCCAAAAATCTCAAAGCACGTCCCTCCTGCTTTCCAGATAAACAAGGTTGTTGTTGTTGTTTTTTCTCTCTGTCCAAATAAAAGAATAGTGGCAGCTGAGTTTCTTCTTACGTTCTCCTTGGAGGAGACATTTGCCGGGGCGGGTTCCCTTGCTCCTGAAGGGATCAGAGGTTTTAGATGAAGCTATGGTTGGAGAAGCTTCCACACGTGGCTTATGATGCTGAATATGTTCTAGATGCTTCTTCGCGCATGAAAACGTGGACAAATGTTCGATCAACGCCTGAAGAACGTGAGATTCTACTCCATGGATGCGGGGCATAGTTCTTGGCATCTGTCGGATGATTCAATGGAGCCGTTTGCCAAGATACAGAAAGATGGTGACAGGTACTCTTTCAGTATTCCAAGTAATTATTCTACCACCATTTTACAAGTTACAGTAACAGTCTGACTTGGCTCAAAGATATTGGTTGGGGTGAAATTACAATGGAAAACACCAAGCGAATCATATCTTGTCGCAGGACTACCATATCCATGATGAGCTCCAGTTTCGGCTAGGTAAGGGACTACCATATCCATGATGAGCTCCAGTTTCGGCTAGGTAAGGGGCCCCGCTGCTATACCAACTGTTTTTTTAGAGCTGTTTGGAAGTATGGTTGTAGTAGCTTTTCAAAGTGCTTATCGTGTCGAAATATATCAAAATGATGTTTTTTATTTTTTTAAAATCAGCACATCAAAATGATCTAAAACACATAAAAATATATTCATTTAAAATGAAAAAAAATTCAAATTTCGGCTAAAAACCGATGGGATCGCAATGCCAAAGAGGCACTTATTCTTAACGAATAATTTCGAGAATTCTCTTTGCTTCAAGATTGAGTGTTGTATCATGTCCCAAGATCATCAGTGCTCCTGATAGTATACAGGGATTATTGCATTCTTTCGTGGAATTAGAAGTTGGGAACTGCATTTGATATCTTGGCCCAGCGGAGAATAGATTTGTTCTCTTTCTCTGTGCTTGAGTTCGAATTTTTTTATGCATGTTTGTTACCTCGTGGTATCTTATCTGTCTATTGGATTTGCAGGGTATTCGGTAAATTTAAAAATTAATTGTTGTGCACGGAAGCTGACAGATAACCCGGTTATAAGAAAATAAAAAGTTGTTGGGAACTGGAGCTTGATTTATTTTCCTGAGGATTACTCATGTGGCCGCAACCGATTGAAATCATTGCGAATCGATGTTTCTCAGAGGATTTTTCTTAAGGAGCTCTAAATTTCAATGTTGGATATCTTGAAAAACTATGCAGGATATAAGCTGAAGAGTTTGCTGCTCTAAATTTCAACACCTTCTTGATATTCGATTAATTAGATGCGTGTAACATTAATTTTATTCATGTAAAATATATTTATTATTATTAATAGTTTTATTGATTTATAATATTTATTTATGTTTCATTAATAAGTCTTTAATTAATGAATCTAGAGTAAAGATAAAGTTCATGTGACAAAATATTTTATAAATAAAATTATAAAATTCTTATAATTATAGGATTTTTATACATCAAAGCATTGTTACTAAATATTTTTAGTCAATGTTTTATTAAGATTGAGCATTAATTAGAGTTGTTGAGACTAATATATATTATATTTTTTATTTATGAAAAAAAAAACAGTTGCTCTTATAAATTAATGTATGTGGGGTACCTAAAATTAATGTAAATATGTTTGTCAAATGACATGTATATTGAATTGGCTCACAAGATAATTTTCTATAGAAAGATCATTTATGTTTATGTAAGACTCTCATGATAATTATGTAAATTATCATAAAATTTAAGATAATTAACTTATTTTATATAGGAGTGTTATGTTTTGATCTTGACCACATATTGTCCTAATCTAAAGTAACAAACAGGATAATATTGGGTATAACATAAACCACATGAAAGGTATTTGAGTAATCACGACATGATTCATCATACCTTGAGTGATCAAAACAAGTTTCATCATCTTATGTAAATTAAAAAAAATTATATGTTCTCAAATAGTGTTGATTGTGGAATCTTTGCCAAAGATGAATCGAGTTTTGAAAAGAGTTTCAAAATCTTTTTCAAATAATCAATAACTATAATATTGAGAACTAAAATAATTTAACAAAATAGACATATTCTAATGTTTAAATCGAAACACTCATTGTAAATGGATAATAATTACACTAAAAAACTAGTCATTAAAAGGTTAATTCAAATCACTAATGATTTTTTTAATATTTAGGGTTTATGATAAATTGCTAGACATTGTACTTTATCTTCAAAAATTAATCAATTAATCATTAAATTGATAATAAATTAGATTATTTTATTATTTAATATTATATTATTTATGATTATGATTTATATTTGAGTCAACTTATTAGAAAACTTAATGGTTCACTTACATAATAATTAATCAAGTGTTACTTGACTGTAAATAAATTTTAGAAATTGATGACTAAAATGTAATTAATTCAGTAGATTACAATTCTAGATTTACAAAAAAATCAAATAAGGACCTCATTGAATAAATTTCTAAAATTATCCTAAAATATTATAGTGATATTATTTAAGAGAAAAAATGATATTTTGTTATTTATAAGATATTTTAGGTTTTCTTATAAATAGAATATTATGCTTCTTATTTCTTAAGATAATGATAAGAAAAGTACAATATGTAACACCCATAACATAAAAGAAAAAATCTAACACTTTAAGGTATAGCAATCCTTCTTTTTTAAAAAGGTTTATGAGATTTATCATTAGTGATTCATGTAGATTATCATTAGAGGTTGGATATTTGGATGACTTGTAGAAAATATTCAAAGCCAAAAAGAAAATTCGATATTAAGACAATCTTTATATAAACTCCAAACAACTTTAGATATGCCTAACAAAATCCTTAAAACTCTCAAAACTTCTTAGATTAATCATTTCCATTGCATATATATGTTTTGGGAAACTCAACACTAACTTCCTTTACATAATTGCATATAGAAAAATTGGACAAAAGCTTTTTTTCAAATTAGACAGACAGCTTTGCCTCTCTTCAAAAGCTTCATGCTTGTTATTGTTAGAATGTAAAGTATTTATCTAATTCAACAATTATGCAATGGCTTTGTAGATTATGTTATCTATATATTATTTATTGTTAATTTCTTGATGAAAATGATTGGAAGTACAATGGCGTTGAGCACCTTAAGATCTTTTCAATATGAAGTGTCCACAATATAATTTCAAAAGAAGGAATGTAAGTTAAAATTTCTTAGTAATTCATTCTTTGTTTTCTCTTTGAATGCTTCCTCGTTTAGCAAAAAACTAATATTTTTAATGAGTTTAACTTTATTTTTCTTTGTTTTCATACAGGAATTCGGCTTTTCAAGTTAAACATGATTTCAATAGCATTTTCAATGAGAGTGACGTAATGGTAGAGGGGTTGTGATTTGCATAGCAAGTCCAAAAGAGACATAAATCTTATTTTTATTAATTTCACCAAAATAAAATTATTGTTGGAGAAAAAGTAATCACGATGTTATATTCTTACTCTTGTAGCTGTTACCATGGCAGGGAGAATGAAGATCTACTACTTTTTAGTTTGGATGTTCTTACTTTCACCCTTCTTGGTATTA
Organism: Salix udensis; assembly: GCA_029204005.1. NCBI lineage: Eukaryota > Viridiplantae > Streptophyta > Magnoliopsida > Malpighiales > Salicaceae > Salix > Salix udensis. Next base: position 14,448,655 of record CM055035.1, read on the forward strand.
GAGCCTATTGGGATCTAGGTAGGAATAGTGATCAAAGATTGAAGAAACCTTGTAGAGAGAGGAGATCATTAGTTCATAGGTGAACGCTACTATAAGGTGTAAGTCTCGCTTAGCGACGTACAACGACAGGGCAGAAAATTTCTTAGGATCTAGTTTATCTTTTCAAACTATAGATTCCAATTTCTTTAGATCTACTTATATTTCAGCTTTTTCTACATCTGAGACCTATGAGAGTAGGAGGATAGTACAAAGTGGGGAAATAACAATTGAGGATTTTACAAAGAATATAGATGATTGGAAAATTCCAAAGATTTCACAAACTCAAATTTATGCAAAATCAATATGACATTTTCAAAACTGATTTTACAATCAAAATTGAAGAAATAGATATTCAGCCTACAAAACTATTTGAAACCATCCAACTCCCCTCCTAAAAATTCTTACAAAAACACTTAGCCAGAAACTACAAATACATTCATATCGGCTTAGTCCAAGTCGGTATCAAACCACTTATAAAAGAAGGTTTAAACACCTTCATTCTAACTATCTTACGGGATGCTAGATCTCAAAACTTCTAAGACTCACTCCTGAGTTCCATCGAGTCTAGTTTATGCAGTGATCCAGTATCCTTTGATTGTTATCCAAACCTTACAATATCTCTCAAAGACAAGCATATCCTACAAAGTATGCTACTACAAATCAAAACCCATAACTACAACATGCTTGAAGGCTCCATTCTTGTGGCTCCTATAAGATTCACTACAAAGCTTTGTTCTCAGCTTTTGCCACTAAGCACAAACATCAATTCCACAAAGGAGAAACATTCCTTATCCAAACAGGTCTATTTAGATCTAACACAGTTGTTCCCAAAGTTATTTTGTGGAAAGACATAACCCTTTCAAATGATTGGATCCTTGAAGGAGCAATACCACCAGAAATACCAAAACCACCACAACCAAATATACAAATCAAAGATGTAACCCAGTATGCAGATGGTAAAGTCAAATTGTCTTTCCATCGACATTCTACAAGCTCTAGGTTTCCAGAAGAGTCTTCTTCTTCCAGTACAATAAATCTTGGAAGAGTATCCAGAATACCTTCTGTCATAAACATTTCATACCATACAAACCCACTTAGACACTCCACATCAGATATCCCTTATGCTAGTTTCCAACAAGCAGATTACACTATAAATATTCCAAAACTAGTGTATACCAACCCTAAAAAACAATCACCCCAAACATCTCCAACATTCTCCTTAGAAACAGAAAACATCCAAAACGAGCTAAATGTTTTGACTTTAGAAAAACATTTTGTTCTTGACAAAACCTTTTTCAAATCAGATTTTTATGGTCCCTATAATTCTAAAAAAAGAATTTGGTTTTTCCAAAACTTTCACACACAAAAAAGTGAAATACAAAAACAATTTTATGAGTACATTACATTACATAAATCAGATATGCTATTCTTTGATTGATTTGAGTTACATTATACATTTGTACATCATATTGCATATCCATTCGCGTCCATCAAATAGACATGTTCAGTTACATCAAGGTCTAAAACCTCTACTTGGAACCTCACCAGTGGACAAACAGTTAAGTCTAACCATCCACCACTGAGAAACATCCAAATAACCCATACTAACCAAACAGTCAATGCAACACCCTACAAATTAGTAATGATTCCTTTTTAATCACCAAACACATCATCAACCAAAACAAATTTACATATACCACCCTCAGTACATTGGGTAAACAACTTACCCGTATGGAAAAACACTTACAATGAGCCAGTACTAGCATAGTTGGCACCATCACCACCAAAACTTCAGTTGAACTAAAACTAAAAAACCCAATCTTCAAACCTTACTAGGTGACGAAGACAAGCCAGATACAAATCCAAGAGAATCAAATTGATTTTCTCAAAGCCATCAAAACACAGCTACAAATCTAAACAGTTCATCCTTAACTGTCTTAGACACACCACAGGCATCCACAAACATTGTGAATACCTTACAAAATAGCCTAGGGCAATCTTCTAATGAAGATGCTTTTCCAAACTAACAACCTGAACCAACAGACTTTCATGGCAAAAACCTAAAACAACCATTGCTCCATATATCACCACATCTACTGAGCCAAACATCCTCACCAATAAAAATGCAATGCTTCATCCCTCTATGAATGGAACATAGATGGAATAAATAAGTATAACATTTTGAATACTTTACAACAAATAACAATGTCAGCTAATACCTACAAAACCCAAACAGGAACTCTAGATAGAACTATTGTTAAACTTCTTATTGTTGGTTTCTCTGGCCAGTTCAAAGGATGGTGGGATTACCATATCACTGAACTGGACCATCTTCATATCCTAAATTCCTTTCAAACATATGAAGATCAAACACATCCTTGACTCATCTGGAAATATCATCCAAGATGCAGTGTCAACTTTTATCCTTACAATCTCCTTACATTTCATTGGAGATCCATCCCATTTGAAAGACAAAAATGTTAAGCTTCTTTCCAACCATCAATGAAAAAAACTTAGTGACTTTCAATAATACAAAAACACCTTCCTTACTCTAGTCATGCCTAGGTAAAATTCAAACCAGCCTTTTCGAAAAGAAAAATTCCTTGCAGGCTTACCTATTCTCTTAGGAGAAAAGGTCTGTAACAAATTCAAAGATACATTCACATCCAAAACCATTCCATATGACCAGCTTACATACGGTAAACTTGTGAGCTTCACCCAAAAATAAGGTCTTAAGATTTGCCAAGATCTCAAACTCCAAAAGCATTTGAAGTAGGAAATGAAACATACTAAGAAAGAGTTAGGTAGTTTCTATCACCAGTTAGATATTTTTAGCAAAAAATCCTCTTGCAGTGAAAACTATTCAAAACTCAACCACAACCCAAGCCATAAACCACCATACAAATGATCATCCAATAAATACCAAAAGCAATTCCATTCCAAACATGAACAAACTTACTACAAGAAACCCTACAAGAAATTCACCAAACACTCAAAAACTTTTCAGGCAAAGCTCAAACACTTTGACCTGAAAACATCACTTATTATAGATGCAATCAGAAAGGACACACGTCCAAGTTTTGCAAAATCAACACCAAGCTCCATGAACTTCAGATTGATGAAGACAACATCAATCTCATACAAAACCTGTGCATTAAAGCTACAAACACAGATTCTTCTTCCTCAAGGACTTTTGAAAAATAATTTCAAGTAGATGAGATAGTAACTTCTAGTGCTACCTTTGATACTTCTACAAATTCTAAGAAACTCAATTTCTTGTCCCAAGACCAAGAGTTCATTCTAAAGGCCATCAAAAGACTTGATGATCCTCTATTACAAAAGGTCTACATGAAAAGATTGTTGAAAGATTTCAACAAATTAGACCAACCTCCAACCAACCCTCCAAACTGTATTGTGTTACTTTCAACCAATACCTACATCAATGACCTTACAAAAATCCTTAACAAAAAGAAAATTAAAACCTCAATTACAATCTCGGAACTACATTCTGATATTAAGACTCTCAAAACTGAGTTACAAACCCTCAAACAAGCTTAGTAGAAAGACTCTACCATACTATAACAACTTCTGTCTAAAATCGAGAATCAATCTAACACTGAATTCGAACTAGAAGACCAAACTTTTGAGTCTCATGCATTACCACATACAAACACTAGGCATATTGATGATGAATTCTTAAATGTGCTAACACAAATTTCTTTTAAAAAATATTTCATCAGAATCACTCTAGTTTTTTCTAATGATTTCAAACTCGATACTATTACCTTATTTGATATAGTTGCAGATTTTAACTGCATTAAAGAAGATGTAGTTCCAAAATAATTTTTACAAAACACATCTAAAAAATTATTTGCTGCAAACAATTCAAAATTATATTTTGCAGGTAAAATTGAAGCTTCTATTTTTAATAGTGGCATTTCCATTACTACATTTTTTGTTGTTACAAAGACATAAATCATATCATCGTTCTAGGTACTCCATTCATTGATATGCTTAAAGCACGTCATAACCACATTGCATCTAGAATTAATGGCATCAAACTTAGTTTTCCATTCTTAGAACAATCTAAGATTAGGAATTTAAATTTGATCAAAGCATGCTCCATACATACATACATATCAAATTAATACATTGATTCATGGTAAGCAATTCCATTTGCATGATTTACAAAACCATGTTTTATTCTCGTCCATTAACAAACAACTGCAATTTCCTTTTTACAAAAACAAATTGCATATTTTAAAGGTAAGATTGAATGAGAAATTTGTTCAAACTTACCTATTCCCTTCTGGAAAAGAAAACAACATGTTGTTGATCTTCCATATGAAAATAATTTTTCAGAAAAACAAATACCTATAAAAGTTAGACCTATACATATGAATGTTGAGTTAGAACAACATTGTCGGCAAGAGATCCATGATCTCAAGTTTAAAGGTCTAATCCAAAAATCTCGATCACCATGGTCATGTGTCGTCTTCTATGCCAATAATAACTCTAAAACTAAGAGACGCACACCCCGACTAGTGATCAATTACAAACCACTTAATTCTGCATTAAAATGGATTAGGTATCCAATTCCAAACAAAAATGATTTATTACAAAAATTGCATTCTACATTCATATTTCCAGGGATCGTTACAAAACTACATTTACAGTTTCCTTTATGCCAGTATGAATGGAATGTCATGCCTTTTGGCTTGAAAAATACACCATCTTAATTCTAACGCATCATGAATGACATATTTAATGCATACTCTTCATTTTGTATTGTGTACATTGATGATGTCCTCATATTCTCTCATTCCATAAATCAACATTTCAAACATTTAAATACATTTTCCATACAGCTAAACAAAATGGTTTAGTCATTTTCAAATCAAAGATTTTTCTATTCCAAACTTTGTGTTCGTTTCCTAGGACATTATATATGTCAAGGTACTCATGACACCCATTGAGAAATCCTTAGATTTTATAAACAAGTTTTGTGATAAGATTACTAATAAAACTCAATTGCAAAGGTTTTTAAGTAGTTTCAATTATGTTTCTAGATTTGTATCCCAAACATCAGTCGTATTGCAAAACCTTTACATGATAAATTAAGCAAAACTCTAGTTCCTTGGTCTGGCCAACATATGACCATAGTCAAAGAAATAAATACGACAAATACAAAGCATCCCTCTCCTACATTTAGTTGATCTTTTAGCTCCTAAGATTGTTGAGACTAACGCCTCAAACTTAGGTTACGGGGGAATCCTTAAGCAAGTCCAAAACAACAAAGAGCAAATCCTTCTAGTATACATTTGTGTATTAGAATGATTGTCAAAAGAATTACTCTACTATCAAAAAAAGAAATTATTTTGATTGTTCTTTGCATTACAAAATTTCAAAGTGATCTTTTAAATCAAAAACTCCTTCGTGTTGATTGCAAATCGGCAAAAGAAGTTTTACAAAAAGATGTTCAAAATCTTGCTTTAAAACAATTTTTTACCAAATGACAAGCTATTTTAAGTATTTTTTTATTTTGACATTGAATACATTAAAAGAGATTCAAATTCCATCCCGGATTTTCTAACCCGAGAATTTCTCCAAAACAGGTCCTGATGCCTCCCAAGGCAAAATCAAATGATAGGGTGAAAGCTCCCTTAAACCCTAACCTACAAAACCTTCCAAACCACAAAACCCACAGTCGGATACAAAATTAATGTTTGTCACCATCAAAAATACAAAATCTTGGTATGACATGCTCATCAAGGAGGAAGAAGAAGAACGAAGAAAAAACTTCTTCAAAACAAGTACAAATAGAAAATTCAGTCCACTAGTGGATTGAAACCATGTCCAAATCACCAAAATTATTTCTGGCAATACAAAAGGTCTCCCAATAGGCACAGGCCTCTACTAACCCCTAGTCACAAACAGGTAGCATTTTGAAACCCATTACAAAAACCCAAGAAGGTTCTTCCTCTCAAAAACCCCTACTTACTTTACAAAATTCTTCTCAAATTTATTATAATCTTCAAAAATCAAAAAATATTTTTAAGACACATTTCCAAAATAATTTAACCATGGAAGATGGGATTCTATCATGAAGACCCTTCCATTGTTGTTACAAAAAAATTTTCCTTTAAAATGGCATTTCAAACCATGGAATTTAAGAAAATCTCAAGACTATTATGCCTTCATTCTTGATGCCACAAGGTCTACAAAATTCAAACACTTCAAACATTCATTCATCTCATACTGAACTTGTCTACTCCACCCGTGTCATATACAAAATCATTCATCCTTCAAAATGGGAGACATCGTCTTGAAAGACCAATCTTTTTTTTCCAAACAAGACACAATGACACACCCTTGTTATGGCACCTATACTTATTGGGATTACCAATAAGCATGGTTCAATGCCTTTCTTTAACAAAATTCCAACTATAACCACTCTTGGCTATTTTATTTTCATTCATCCATAAATCTTTTATTATAGTTCCTCCAATGGTGGGATTATTATGGTTGTCTTCCTGATTTCCTCCATGGTCATATAGTTGAAAATGGTTTCTTCCATTTCAAAAACCTTTATCAACCATCTCCTATGGAAAGGAAGTTTTCCCCACTTCTTCTTTTCTGTACAAAGTTCTTTTGCTCCATGGCTATGCTCAATGGTATTATGACTACAAACTACAAAATGGATCACCAGTTTTGGTCCAAAAATTCAAAATAAAATGGTGGGCATTTTTTCCAGGCAAGACACAGAAGTTCCAAAACTGTTGTGGAAGAATGGTTCAAAACAAACAAAAATCATCCATGTTGTCCAACAAAATCAACAATCCAAATTCCTAGCCCTAAAAGGTCCAAACAGCAGCCCTCCTTGCCTTTGCAAAATCTGAAACAGAAATACCTTCAAATTTTGCAAGGAATCATACAAAACCAGGACACTCAACCAGTCATATCCAATTCCATTTCCTCCATATTTGTATCTTCAATGATCATCTCTCTTGGAGACAACAATGAAGATGATTGCTTTGGCATCCTGCCATCCATCAAAGGCAGTAAATGATCCTTCAAAAATTTGTTAGCATAAGAAGACAAAAATGTGGTCCCACGCCACTACAAAAGTTATCACTCACTTATGCAAACAGACAAATCTACTTTTGGTGTGAAGATTTTTTTAGATAAAAGGTGGTCCATACCACTCCAATGGTTCACAGTTCAAGGCTCCCATGTCTTCCTCCATCTATATAAGAAGACTTGATTCCTCTTCGAAGGACTCAAAAGCTTAGAACAAAGATAAGAGCTAAAAGAACTTGTCAAGCATTCTCTGCAGAAGAAAATTACATATTTGTTTTTTGTGTATTCAAAACATTATCCCTGTAAACACTTATATTTATCTTATAAACACTTATCTCTTGCAAATCTCCATTGTAAAACATATTTCAAGGTTTAATTTCTTTAACCTTTAATCTTTTCATATATGTATTTATTTACATTTTGTTCAAACTAAGTATGCTCTATGATTGATTAATGATCCTGACATTGTTGGTCTTGCCTTGTTCATTTCGCATCAGAAATCCATTTTATGCAAAACTTTAGTATATCGATTGGAAACTTGTGACCCGATCTTCAAGATCATTCTCAAGTGTAACAACGCCACGTACTATTGATTTTTCTGCATTCCAAAATCTTTGTTCACTCTCATAATTATTTGTTCATTCTTGTGTTACTCTCTCGCCCTTCTTTGTATCAGAGCAATTTAAATTTGAACAATCTAAGAACAATCTTAATTTCTCATTCTTAGAACAATCTAAGATTAGAAATTTAAATTTGATCAAAGCATGCTCCATACATACATATTAAATTAATGCATTGATTCATGGCAAGCAATTTTATTTGCATGATTTACAAAACCATGTTTCATTTTGTCACATTAACAAACAACTGCAAGATTCTTTATTGCAAAAGAAAATTGCAGATTTTCAAGGTAAGATTGAACGAGAAATATGTTCAAACTTGCCCATTGCTTTCTAGAAGAAAAAACACATGTTGTTGATCTTCCACATGAAGATACTTTTTAGAAAAAAAAACAAATACCTACAAAAGCTAGATCTATACAAATGAATGTTAAGTTAGAACAATATTGTGGGCAATATATATATTATTTTGATGTATTTTTTAAATAAAAAAACTTTATCAAATAACATCAATCACACTCTTAAACGGACTCAAAGTGCCAAAATAATTTTGGCTTTTCTTTCCTTTTGTTTTTGGTAATTTTTTGAAGAGAGGAGGTGATTGCATATATGACACTTTTTTTGTGTTTCTATCTAGTTCTTTTTTTCTTTTTTTTTGTTAATTATCCCTAATTCTTATCCTTTTATAGGCAAAACAAGTTTACCATTTTCCTTTCAATTGTCAAGCCTCTAGCAACCAAATAACACTTTGATCCCTTTTTTTGTTTGCATATTTGGTCTTTTTGTCTAAATATTTTATTTTTGATTTTATATTTTATTTGTATTTTGATATTTTTTAAAAAATAACATCAACACTAACTCAATAAGAAAAAATATCAATGATTTTAACATGAGTATGTTAAAACTAAACGCATAAAAAAATTAAAATTTTTTAATTGTTTTGCAAAGACATTTAAAATGTCAAAAACATTGTCAATACATCAAAGATATATTTTTTTTGTTTTTCATTTTTTTTTGGATTTGTTTTGGAAAAAGTAAGAAAAATAGGTCACTTTAGGTTATGACAAGTATAAATAGCATAGTAATATATTTGGTTTTTTAGGTTATGAATTATTCTTGTAGTATTTTTATGTCTTGTGAAAAAAATTTATCTTAGTTTTGAATCTTAAAAAAAAACTTCTTAACTTATTAAAATATAATCAATCTTCAAGGCATCATTCATACTTCTCATTTGTGTCTCTTTATAGACATTGGATAAGGGTTTTTAGTTACTTATAGTCTTGGTATCTTAGTATAAGTTATCACTATATCAGACTTAATTCCAAGATTAATCTTAGTTTTTTTTTCTAGAAAGGGTTCATTTGACTGTAAGTTTATGGATCTTTATATCAATGAGATTTGTAGTGGTTGGTGTTAAAGCAAGACTCTAAATCAAGTTATATCTCTTTTATCTTAAAGCTTTCACATACTCTATTATTGTTGTGTTCTTTATCTTTTCTAAAATTACTTGCAGAATCAAATTAAGAAAAAATATGATCTTGATTAAAAGAAATCTTATAAAATCACAAGAAAATAATTTTTTAGGGTTTGCCCTCTTAAAAAAAATAAATAGCTTATCCATTTTCTTTAAATATGGAAAACGAAACTTGATTCTTGAGGTTTCTTGAAATATAAATTTGATTTGGGATATTTAAGGTGTACTTGGTTTTCTCGAGATAAAAATAGTTTTCACATCATTGTCTTTTTTTTTAAGTTTTGGCCACCATATGTAAAAACATAAATTGAAGGTGTTATTGTAATTTTGAGTCATTTAAATCTTAGTTCATTAGTTTTTTAGTCTATTATTTTATGTCTCAATACCATTTATATTTTGCATTGATTCATATTAATACTTGTTTTTTCATCTTCATAGCTTTGTGTTGATAGTTTGTAGTCTTTATTATTTCTTGAGTCTTTACTTTATTTAATTGCAACACTATGATATTAATCTTTGATTTGTTGTGAATTTGTGTTCTTCAAAACTGAAATATTGAGAATTTAATGATAAAAGATGAAGATGAGAATATAATAGTGAAAAGATAAAAATTTACATGATATGATTCAAGCTTCACATAATGAAGAATTAGAGGTTCTCGATGTGTCTATAAGATCAAAGGCAAAGAAGCTCAAAAATACATTCAATAAGCGTATTTAGAGTATTTGGGCCAATGTAAATTTTAAGAATTATACATCTTTAACAAGTTATAATTAGATGTTATAATCTATATGCAAGAAAGGTCTAATTCATCTACTTATAAGCTAATTAATTTTGACAGTTAAAGGTTTGTTCTTTTCTAATACATAATTTTTAATGTGATAATTAGATCGGGCTAGAATTTTAACAAAAGATTCTAGAAGTTTGTTTTATATTTGATAAGCATTTGAGGTAAATAAGACATTAGGAAGGTCTTTGAATAAGGTTTAGAAGCTATCATATAGGAGTAGTATTAGTAAAGAAACTAAAGTAGATCGTTGTTTTACTGTAGATCTACTATTCACGCACACCCAGATTCACTGTGGACTGGGGGTGCGTGATTTGCTGCTTCAGATTTCATTGCATTGAATTATAATGGCGAATGATAATTATTATATATGACTTCTATTTATCATGCGTCAATTGTTTATGAGTTCTTGCATTGTGTTCATCGAATTAATTAGCTGCCCTCTCAATGGTTTTCATTTACGGGCAGCTATCCTTGCAATTAATGATTTCGGCTGGAGATCAAATGAGTTTTTTATTTGATAGCTCTGACAATACGCAGACCACTTTTTCATATTTCAAAATTATTAACTGACAAGTAGCGCTACCATCAACATCTGTTACTTGTTGTGCCAAAAAAAAAAAACAACAGAAAAAAGCCTGTGTCATGAATTTGTGTGTGCGTGTGTGAAATGTGAAAGATATGGTCAGCCAAAAAACGATAAAATGAAATATTGAATGTTATTTTATTTTTGCTGGCTGTGTGAATGGTTTTTCAAAAGTGCTTGGTGGTATTATATAGGATAAAAGTGTGATTCCAAGATGGCAAAATCATTTTAATTTTTTATATATATTTTTTAAATAATCTTTATTTTTATATATGCTTATATAATTTTTAAATATATATATATATATATACACTTTTAATTTTTATTTTATTTTTTTACTATTTTCTATATTGTTTAGATTGTATTTTTTTTAATTTAGTCCTTAAATTTTAATTTATGTCGATGATTATTCAAAAATTCATAGTCCTTATTTTTAACCATTGTTTTTTTTTATTTTATTTATTTATTTATTCTTCAAGTTAAAAAAAAATAATTTCAACTAATACTATTTATTTTTGTTTTTTCATTTATTTTATTTTTTTGTTTGCTTTTTGGTTAAAAATTTTATTCTTCGAGGTAATTTTGTTATTTCCATTATTTACCCAATAATAATAATAATTTTATATATTCATTTTATTATGGATAAGGTGTTTAAATTAATAATAACAATTATATTAAAGGTATTTTTTCTTTAAAATATATGAGGCTAATTATATATGTTAATATTTGTTTAATACTAATGCCTTAAAATATATATATAAAAACACAAGCTAAGTTTTTTTGAAAAAATCTCAAATTAATTTCATCTCGGTGTTTTGAAATACTTTTAATATAATAATATGAATAATAAATCTTAAAAAATTAAATAAAAAGTAAATTTCTTTTATAATAATAATGATGGTGGCAACGATAACATTGTTAATAATAATTAGAATATTAATTATTTACAATAATGATTATAATGACAGCTATAATAATAGTGACAATTTAACAATCATGGTAATAACAGTGAAAATAATAATCAAAATAATTCATCAGTCGATGTTTTTTTTGTTAAAAATTAACTTTTACGGCTTTTTATGTATGATATTTCAAAACTAATATCACTTAAATAAAAAATATAGAAAGTCACACGTAGACAGAACAAGTGAAAAATTTAGGTCGAATTATCTACAGTGAAAAAATATACGAGTCACTTGCCCTGTGTTTCGCCGTAGCCAAAACCAATTTTTTTTACATGTAAAAAAATGTTAATGGTCTTAAAAAATATTTATGATGCTATACATTTGAGAGAAATAATCAGCCTACAAGCCTTTTGATTTTTTTTTATATTCATTTTGTTATGGACAAGGTATTTAAAATAATGAGAACGATTATTTTTAATGTTTTTTCTCTTAAAAATAATTATATATTCTGATATTTGTTAAATATCAACGCCTGAAAATATATATAAAAAAATGAACTAAGTTTTTTTAAAATCTCAGGTTAATTTAATCCAAGTGTTCTGAAATACTTTTAATATAATAATATGAAGAATAAATCTTAAAGAAATCAATTTTTTTTAAATAAAAAACACTTTAAACTAAAAATACATCATGTCACATATATATAAAATAAATGCAAAAAAAACACAAAAATATAAGATAAGTACTATATGCATGCTGGGATGAACAACTAAGTCGAGTGGTTAACGTATTTGTTGCCGCACCACGAGAGCGAGAGTTCGAATCTCTCCGGCTGCTAATGTTTTCAAACACTGATTAACAATGATTTTCACTTTTCATTACTGTTTGAAAAGTTTTTTTTTTTAACTAGGCTTCTTTTTTAAAAAAAAAATTGGAGTATCCATGTCAGCTTACGCACACCACGAATAATCTCCAGATCCGCTTTCTTTTTTGCATTTTTCCCCCTGTTTTTTTCCTACTTATACATTTTTTTTCCATGACCGGGGTGTCCGGGTTAGTTTATGCGCTCCACAATTTTTTCTCTCATTACTGTTTAAAAATGTGCTTTCCCCTTGCACTTTTTTTCTATAACCGGAATTCCTTCTTTTTTTTAATAAACGAGGTGGTCATGACAGCTTACACGCACCATGACTAATCTTCATACCCATCTTTTTTTAACATTTGTTTCTTTTTTTTCCAATTACACTTTTTTTTTCGTTTTTTTATAACCGAGGTGTCCTGGTTAGCTTTTTTTAATATTTTTTTTAATTGGGTTTCTTTTTTGTGTTTTTTAAACAAAAGTATCCGTGACAACTTACGTGCACCACAAATAATCTCCGAATCCATTTTTTGTTACCATTCTTTTCCCTGAGTTTTTTCCCCACGTATATGTTTTTTTTATAATTGTGATGCATGGGACAACTTACGCGCCACGAATAATCCCAAGACCTATCTTTTTTATTTTTTTCTATTTTTTTCCCACTTATAATTTTTTTTTAGAAACAGGGTGTCCGGGTCAACTTACGGGAACCACTATTATTATTTTATAAAATAGATAAAGGAGATTGCAATTTCAAACAGTAATGAACAATTATTTCAATTGTGGTTTTCGTTGTTCATTACCATTTGAAAAAAATTCCTTTTTACATAATTCTTATTTCTGTCCATATATGTATATGCTCTTAGTTTTTGTTTCAATTTTTTTATTCCTCTCTTATTAAGATTTTTTTAATTTTAATGTGTTTGTAATCATTTCAAAAACAATATTTGTTATTATTTCTCTTTTTTTTATTCTTCAAGTTAAGTAATTTCTTTAAATATAATCATATTTATTTTTTGTTAATATTGTTAGGTATTGAATTTTCTAATTATTATAGATAAAACATTCAAAATAATGATAATGATTATTTGTAAGTTTTATTTTCTTTTAAATATGTTAGACTAATTATATATTTTGATATATATATACTGCGCTCGCGCGTGTGACCTAAGCTTTTTTGGAAAAAAAATTAATATCATTGTTCTGAAATACTTTTAATATAATATTATAAAAAAAATTATGGAATTTTTTTCTCTAACAATAATTATGGTTTCACCAATTTTTATTATTTCTACTGTTATTAAGGTTATTTTCTTTTATGTTTACATTTTAATTTTTGTTGGTAGTCATTTCAAAAATGATATTTTCTATTTTCTCTTTTTTTTGTTCTTCATTTCATTTTTTTTTTAAATCTAATAATATTTATTTTTGTTTTGCCATTTATTTAGTTTTTTAATTTTTTTTAATACTGTTAGGTGTTGAAATTTCTTATTATTATAAATAAGACATTCAAAATAATGATAATGATTATTTTTTTCTTATAAATATGTGAGACCTATTTATTATTATTCTAAAATATTTTTAATATAATAATATGAGCAATAAATTTTACAATCAATTTCCTACATATAAAAAAAATATATTTTCTAACAGATTTTATCAAAAGAGTTTTAGTAGTAGCAATATTCAATCATTTTTTGGTGGAAAAAACACCCGTTTCTAACAGATTTTATCAATTATAATTTTATTCATTGAATATTAAAATAATAAAATACAACACGCATAAAATCAATCAATTTTTTATATAGATAAAAAAACCCAGCGCATCGCGCGGGCAATTCGCTCGTTGATTTCTAGTTGATTTAGGATTTTTTTTCTTGTTCTATTTAGACCTTTTATTATTATTTTTCAACATTATTTAGGACATTTTGTTTATTATAAGTAGGGTTATTAGATTATATTTATATTTTTCTCTTGTGCAAACTAACTTTGATTTCGACAACTATTATTATACATGTGAGGTTTTGATCATAGTTTTTGGTTCTTCATTTAACCACTATGACTTGTAAAATAAATAAATAATTTTCATGGAGTCTTTTATAATTCTTGTTTATATATCCTTACATATAGTTTTAGTGATTTGGTATAAGTTAACAACAATGACTATGAGTTTCTACATCCTTGGGATTCATATTAGTTTGTATTAGAGCAAGACTCTAAATCACATTATATCTCTTTTATCTTTAAACTTTTTGCATACTCTGTTATTGTCAAGCTCTTTATCTTCTTTAAAAACTAGTTATGATATCATATTTATCACACATGCACAACATTACTACAATCATTTTTCCTGATCAGGGATCTCTTTATTGATATATGAAAGAGCAAGAAATTATTGTTTCTTACTTGTACAAAAAAAATAAATAATTATCACCTGATATTTTGGTCACTAGAAACTCTAATTGATCTAATTAATAGTAGAGTTTAGAAAAATAATACATATTTAACCAGACTCGAACACTATTCTTTAGCTTTTTATAGAGAATTCTAGAAACTAAAAAATTGATGGACTTCCTCCACTAATAATTTTTATTGTTCACCCTAAAATTATTGTTAAACATGAATGTTTTTTTTTAAGTCATGTGACTTTTGAGCTGAAAAAGTTATGAAAAAATTGATTACTCTTTTCCTTTCATGGACTGGACAAACCAATGTGTTAGAAGAAACAATTTTCTTTATTGACAAAACCCAATTCCAAGTTTTAGTATGGAAAAAAAATTAGCTTAAAATATTATTAAATCCAAGCTCGGGACCAGTTCAAAGCCCGAGCCAAGCCGACATGTGCGTGGGCAAGTTTAAGTCCTAAGCTCACTTTGCTTAAAACATCTTTTTTCTAAGGCTGTGTTTGTTTCCCGGAATTCACTTTCCGGGAAACTACTTTCCAAACTTTCCTGTGTTTGTTTGCCTTCCGGAAAGTTGGTCAACGGAAAACACTTTTCAGTCAAAGAAAAAATTGGCTTGGTTTTCAGGAAAGTGTTTTCCGAAAAATTTGGGCGGAAAACACTTTCCGGAAGTTGTGAAAAATTTAGAAATATCATTATTTGCTGATTATATCAAATTTGATCCTCAAACATTTGATTGCTATATATAATTTGTTTTGAATATTTATTTTTCAATTCCATCTCTTAAAATTTATTTTTTATATTAATTTTGGTCCTTATTTTTATAATTGCTATTTGCTTTTTTCTTATCATTTTTTTATTGAAATTTTTTATCTATCAAATTTGGTCCTCATTTTTTTTATTGTTACTTATTTTATTTGAAATAATTTATGAAATGTTAATTATTATTATTTTAATTTATTCACCTTTCATTTTTTTTTAATTTTTAGATATGATCTCTATTATTTTGATTATTATTTATTTTATTTGAGATAATTTATGAAATTATATTTTTTTTTCAATTTCATTCTCATTCAACTTTTTAATTTGTAAGATTTGTTCCTCATTATTTTAATAAACTTGAAAAAAAAATAGATTTTTTAATAAATTATTTTCCATTCATTTTCCATAACACAAACAAACACTGGAAAGTGTTTTCCAGTTTATTTTCCATAACACTGCCAAATATCGGAATTCATTTTTCAAAAAGAAACCACTTTCCAACAAACAAACAGGGCCTAAAAGTTTATGTCGTTTAAACTCAATTTTAATTTTTCAATTTTTATTCTATAAACACTAAAAAGGTTTGGTGTTTTTTTTACGTGAAATAGAGTTCTTTTTTAGAGTTTAGTGTTTAACTAAAATATATGTCAACTAATAATTCGTTAAGATCAATGTTTTCGTCACCAATAATTTTCTTAAATCTTATTAAAGAGTTTATATGTGTCTGTTTAGTGTGATTAGAGTTATTTTTTAAAATATTTAAGTTTTTTTAAATTATTTATATATATTGATGTCAAAAATAATTTTTAATAAATAAAATAAAATTATTTTAATGTATTTTAAAATAAAAAACATTTTCAAAATCAATTTTAAATTTTTTTACGGGGCAAAAACTACCGTACATGACGACCGACAAGCCAGGGAAGAATTCTCGACCGACAAAAGTTTTGAGGTTCTCTGCTTTATCTGCTCTGTGGTTCACAGGTCACTTTTCGACCGAGCAATCACTATCGCCAGCTGTCTGCAGAACCATTGCGACCCGAAAACAACACCCAATCAAATCAAACTCAGCCCCGCTTGGGTCCACGCTGAGCATGAAAGGAGGTTCCTCATCCCCACCATCACATGCATTGACACGTGGCATGCCTCGATTTGAGAAATCAAGGGATCATGATTGCGATCTTCTTTGGTATAAAATCGTTCACTAACCACATGTTACACCTTTCTTTTTTTCTTTTTTTCATTATCCGTTGTGTTAATTGGATATTGCGGTGACGATGAATAATAATATAAAGTAACTCTTGTTTAGAGCCGTGTCTTAAAAATATTTAAAAGAAGATTATTTTTTATTTTTTAATGATTTTTAAGTTATGTTGATGTGCCATTGTCCATATAACTTTTTAAAAATAAAAAATATTATTTTATATATTTTTAAATAAAACATATTTAAAAAGGTAATTTAAACCATATTTTCAAATAAACTGTAAATCAATAAAGATGCGGCTCGAGGCTAATATTAAGTAAAAAAATTTAAAAGTAATTGAATATTAAGAAGAAAAACATATTATTTTGATTATTTGTATTTTTTTCTCATCATTTTCTAATTTTATCAAATATGAGTCTCGTGATAAAAATATAAAATCTATTAAAGAGACGCATCATGGTAATTTAATAGATTTTAGCAAGGATTTTTAATTAAAATAAAATAGCATAGACAGATGGTCTTAAGTCTTAACCATGCAACAAGTGTAAATAAATATCATTCAAAAATAGTTTCTTTACAATTTAATTCATATTTTTATCTTCCCTAAAATAACATATATATATATATATATATATATATATATATATATATATTATCATGACTAACATAATCATAGAACAACTATCTAAATTATGAAAAGTTATTTTTTTCTTACGTGAAACTATTTAACAATTCATAATCACCGGCTCATTACAAAAATGAATAGTATTTATTAATTTTCTCAAGTCAATGTACTTTTATAGTCATAATTGTAGAATAATATTAGTAACTAGATGGGACCTTATTTAAATTATCGACTGATAAGACAAAACTAGAGAGAGATATTACAGCCTGTAATTTAAAAGTTTTAAAACTTATTGCTTTTAAATAATCATAGAGATTATTTATAAATATTTTGTAAGAAGAAATAAAAGTAAAACACATAGATTAAAACACTTGCTTAACTTAACAAATCATTTATGGATGCTTAACTTTACAAATCATTTATGGATAAATCATGGATAATTGGGTCTGTTAGGAAGTCTGAATGAAATTGATTTTTTAAGTGTTTTTATTGTTCAAAAATATATTAAAATAATATTTTTTTTATTTGATAAATCATGGATAATTGGGTCTGTTAGGAAGTCTGAATGAAATTGATTTTTTAAGTGTTTTTATTGTTCAGAAAATACATTAAAAAAAATTATTATTAATATTAATACCTTAAAATAATGTAAAAATATAAAATAAAATTATTTAAAATAAAAAACAAAAATATTTTTTAAATTTTTTTTCGAAGTGATATTGTTCACTTGCGTCTACTCACTATCTGGTAGTAAAATAATAATGTCTTATTTTATGGTTGGAGTTTTGAAAAATGAGGGGGGGAAAGAAAAGAAAAGAAAAGAAAAGGAGAGAGAGAGAGAGAGTCTTCTATCCCTTACGTAGCTTTTTCCATGATGTAATCATGAAAATTGTAAAATCAACAAAAGTGATGGTTTGTGAAAGCGAAGTCTTCTTTGAATTCTAACACAGAAATTAGACCCACATGGTCTAAAATAAAATTCAAATAAGCTAGCTGGATAACATAAATTGTAGTGGAAATAAATTTTATTTATTTTATAAACCCCTTATAAGCCCGCAGAAATTAATAATATAAAATCATTTATAAACATCATATTTTTTTATATATTTTTTGTAGAAAATTAGAGTTAGTTAAAAAAATATTAGAATATAATAGTTTTCTATCCATAAAACTCAAAAACAAGGGAATGAATAAAAAAACACGTGTCATTATTATATATAAAACTAGAAAAAAAGACTAAATTAAAGAAAATATTATTTTATATACAAATACATCAAAATAATATAAAAATATTTGAAAAAAAATAAATTTAAAATAAAAAATTAAATATTTTTAAAACACAATCACAAACATCTCTTTGATTAAAGAAAGAAATGAAAAATATTAAAAATATATGATTGAAAAGGCAGAAGAAGCGCTGAATGGTTCATTAATGAAAAGTGTATAAGCATGAGAACACGTGTTATGGCTAATAAATCATTCATGGTTAAGCTTCGGATAATTATGCATCTAATCACCATCGTACACGTAGTTGGACCTTTTCAAAAGGTTTTAAAAATAAAATAAAATATAAAGCAACGAAATCATGTTATGTGAAAGCGAAGTCTTCTTCTCTAAAGTCCACCATAAAAATTAGTGGCATGATCATGCATTTGTGTATGCAAATTAAGTCCACCGACACTTTATGCACACGTGGCATATGCGACAAACCATCTAATACAATAAGAATAATAATAACGGTGCAGAAAAACTGGAAGGAAAATTACAGAACACACAACGTGTGCCAAAAAGTTGTTTAGTTCACTAAATGTTTTTTATTTTTTATACGATATTTTATATATAACTGTATTTTAGGTTTAATTTTATAAGAAACAAAATTATTTATTTTATATTTTTAAAAAGCTTGTATTTTTTATTTATTCTGTATACGAAAATTTATTTTACATCAATTTTAATTAAACATGTATATTTTTAGTCTATTTTTTAATTAAACAATACATCTCTCATGTTTGAAGTTCCAACTCACCGTATTGAGTCAACAAGATTTGTCATATAAGAAATAACAAAAGATAGCTGTCAGGTATTGCCCACCCACTTTCATTATGTCTGCATTTTTTTTTTTCTATTTTTCAAAGAAATAAAGAAAAACAAACCAACAAAAGAATATGAATTGATGAAAGAATTATTTTATAACCTAATTTAAGAATATGAGAATTAAACATTTTAAACCATGGGATTTAATTAATTGGTTTTGGGAAATTGTAAGATCTAATTCATGGTTATTTTATTTTTTTGAAGCAAGCTCAAAAGATTGTGAAAAAGTTGCTGCCGCTAAAAAAATAGTTTGTTTATAAGTTATTTTTTAAAATATTTTTTTATTTAAAACATATTAAAATAATTTTAAAACATAAAAAAGTTAATTTAAAATAATAAATAATTTTTTTAAAACACACCCCTAAATATCTTCAAAATAATCTTTCACTCAAATACCTGTTTGTGAGTATGTTTAATATTATTTTTGAAAGATTTTTTATTTAAAAATATATTAAAATAATATATAGATCCCTTGTAGAATAATGTTTTTAATACATGTAACCTTGTAGAATATATCCCACATGTGCTTTTTAATTATTGTTTTTGCTATAAATGAAGCTTATAAATCAGTCTGAATTGTTGTGGAAAAAAATGTCGGCTGTCCACCCATTTTTAGAATAATAAAATTGTCAATGAATGTGTTTTTAGGGTCATTAACATGACTTGTAAGCTTATTATATATGCTATGCATATAGATCCCTCTTGTATATTGGCTCGTTTCATGTATACATATTAAAGTCTTTTTTATATGTTAGTTAAATAATATGTCTATCTTAGTTGACTTAATAATTTCAAACATATCACAATCATATTATATTTTTTTATCCTACCAACAAATATATATATTAGACTAGTTGATATATAAAAGAAATATCATGCCTTAACCATATCACTCCACTTAAATTGTGATTTAACACAAAGAAATATTCCGTGGTCTTTTTTGAGATCCCAATGCAAACACTTACAATAACAACTATTTTATGTTTGTTTGATATTGTATTTCAAAAATATTTTTTTTATTTTCTATTTTAAATTATTATTTTTTATATATTTTCAAATGATTTTGATATACTGATGTCAAAAATAATTTTTTAAAAGTAAAAAAATATTACTTTGAAAATTATTTTGAAAAATTAAGCTCAACCACATTGCTAACACAGGCCCCCCCTCATCTCAATATTGATCTATCCTTCACCTGTCTGACAATGACATTTCAAATGTGTTTTTGAAAAAAAATATTATTTATTTATTTTTTTGTTTTATATTAAAATTTTTTAGTGTTTTTTGATTATTTTAATATTCTCATGTCAAAAATATTTTTTTAAAAGTAAAATATTATTTTAATTAATTTCTAAATAAAAAATACTTTGAAAAAACAATCTCAACTACACTCTCAAATAGTCATTTACACAATGTTATTAAATCCTATAAAGAGATCTGAATATGTGAAAATTTTTAATTTTTTTTTAATTTTAAATGTATTAAAATAATATTTGAAATTTATTTTTAAAATCTGCTTATTAAATAATTTAATATACATACATATTTTTAAAATAATAAAAAAATAGATTGAATACTATAGGCAAGCAGAATACAGACATCTCAAAGATACCAGACTACCCCTAAACTTACTGGAATCATCAACCAAAGCCATCACGTTACCCAACACAAGAAAGTCAATGTTGATGAACAGTGAAAGTCAAAATAATCCGTACATGGAAAAGTAAAAAAAAAAGAGACTCAAGAGCCACAGCATTAATTGTACTGGTTTTCTCGTGATAAAATAAAATAAAGAAAGGAAAACTATTATTTAGTACCTAGAGATTCATCTTTATTACACTACCATCCTTATAGTTTAAATCTTATAATATTATCTATAGTTCCAAGGAATTCAAATTTTACCTTTCACAGTGAGATAACTTTTGTTTATTTATTTCCCCCCCTCAATTTTTCTTAAGAAATCCTCATACATGTCGTAGCTTATAGTAAAAATAATTTAAGCTTCGCTTTTGCTTGTCTTTATTTCAGATGATTTTTTGTTCTCTCCTTCATTAACACCGAGACTCCAATTTTCAGAGCTCTCTGTTAATTCTTTTATGATCTCATAATCCATCTTCTTGGGTTTAAGTCAATAGATAAAAGCCTAGTTTCAAAAACATTTTTGAAAAAAATAATTTTTTATTTATTTTAATTTTTAAGTATTTTTAGATTATTTTTATATTTTCATATCAAAAATACTTTAAAAATAAATAAAAAACATCATTTTAATATATTTATATAAAAAAAAGCAATTTCAAAAATAATCCTAAGTAGACTTTCATTCCCAAAATCGGATTTGGACAAACAAACATCTCAAGGGATCTAATAAAAAAAAAGTCCCAGGCTACTGGATTTCAGGTAATATTGAAAAAAAATTATATTCTTAACGTCAATTAATACATATATATATATATGTGTATATATATATATATATAAGAAATAATTTAAAACTAAAAAACTATTTTTTTAAACTCCTGATATAGCCTAAAAGGATGTATGATAAGGCACGATATTAAGATAATTTAAGATATATATATATATATATATATATATATATATATATATATATATATTTTTAAAAAAACAATGTTTATGCGGCAAAATAAATAAAGATATTACAACCCGTTTGTTTTTGTAGTTTCTTACACTTTTAGGTGAAGTACAGGTATCTATGGCAGGTTACAAATCTCAGAAGTGCTTTTATTAGTGGGACCTGTCAATTAAGTTACTTTTTATTTTTATTATGATTTGGGTTAAAATTGTTATTAAAAATATTGTTTTTATTTATAAAATATATTAAAATAATATATTTTTTTAAAAATTATTTTTGATATTAGTAAAAAAAACTAAATTTAAAAATTCTAAATTTTTTAATTTTAAATAATTTTTTTAATTATGTTTTTAGAATAATTTTAAAATGCAATAGCGTAAACGAAGTTGTACCTCAATTTATCAGAAACATCTTTAACATGCCTTTTTACTGAGTATGCAGTGAGAAACAGTTTTTTAGGTAATTTTACTATTTATATCCATTTCAAACACATATTTTTTATTTTTTTAATTTTATTTTTTACTTAAATAATATTAAAATAATTTAAAATAATTAATTTTTTTTAATACATAACTCGACCGTAAAACCGAACACTTAAAAGTAATTTCTTAAACCCTACTTTTTTTTTTCACGCTATAGCTATACGCGTTTTCTTTTTCCATTCCCCTATTAGCACTCTTTTGCAAAAGGTGATAATGAAAACTACCTTCTTCTTAAAAAAAAAAAAACTTCCATGAGACTCTTTTTTTTCTTTCTCTTGAAATAAAAATTAATATACCTAAAATGAAAAGGCTGTCTGCATCCTCATTTTCATTTTCATTTTCTGTAAGAAAAAAAATACATTTTTTTGTTGTTCTCCGCAAAATACAACAATACAGATTCAGTCCTGCAATTATATAATATTTCTGCTACTGTCCTCCACTAAAAGAAAAATACAAATTAGGACACTGCTAAATACTAATATAAAAAAAGATAGAGACAGTAGGTGGGGGCGGCAAGTGACCTTGCCACCATCACACATCTGGTCCCCACTTTTTTGTTTTATTTTAATTATTTTTATTGTTTTTTCAATTGATTAATATTTTTATTATTGTAAATTAAAAAATTAGCATCACAAGTGGTCGTACCATCATCAGCATTTCTTGATCTATCTGTCTGTCAGTCCCCACTTTCTCTCTCTCTGTCTCCATCTCTCTCTCTCTGCCACAGATTGAAACCAGCTAACATACAGAGAACATGGCGACTAGCTTCTCAAACAATCCTTTACATTCAAAGAATAAAACCCTGCGATAAAAAAAGCAGTCAGACCTTCTCCTTCTTCTTTGAGAACGAGTGTTTTTTTCTTGGGAGAGGTAGTGTGGAGTGAATGAGTTGTCTCTGTTTTGAGTTGGGGTTTTGGTCTTTTTTCTAGATTAGAAGAAGATGAACACCGGGGGTCGACTCATTGCTGGTTCTCACAACAGGAACGAATTTGTCCTCATAAATGCCGATGAAAATGCAAGAGTAAGTAACCCATTTGCTCCTTTTGCTGATTTCTGATCTGGGCTGTTTTTTTTTATCTCTTACTTATATTTAGTGATTTCACTTTCTGTTTTTTCTTAAAGCTGGGTCAAGTCTGCTTTTTGCTGATTTGCTTGAATTTTGGGATTTGCTAGAACAAATCAATGCACCTCAAGTTTATTTTCTCATTCTGTTAATATAAAATTTGATATTTGGAGAATTAGATTATGTTTTTGATGTCAATGTTGGAGTCAGTCTCCCATGTTTTTGGAGACTGGTAAGGAAATGAAAGTTGCAGGGCAGATTTGTATTTGTTTATTCTTTAGTTCTTCCAGATCCATATTCATTATGTTGATCTGAGGTTCATGGCATGAGAAAAAAGAAAAGAAGGGGACTTGGGTTATTCGACAATTTTGTTGATGCTGTATGGGAACAGAAAAGTGTACTTGTTTGTTTGCAATTTAGTATTTGGATAGCTTTCTAGGATTTGTTTTTTAAAATAATATTGATGGTTAATGTTTTATTTGGATTCTTATTTCTATTTACTTTAGATTATCAGGTTTCGTTTCAACCTGTCACGTTATATCTCCCAAAAAAGACTTTAAATTCATTTTCTTGGTGATTTTGCTCGGTGAATTGACGAAATTCAGGCATGCGAAAAAGGAGACAGTACATTAGCGTATCAATGAATTGTGATGATAAATCAACAAGAGTTACTATATTCAGCTAACTTAAGTCCTAATCTTCCACGCATTTATCAATGAATTGTGATGATAAATCAACAAGACTTACTATATTCAGCCAACTTAAGTCCTAATCTTCCATTCATTTCTTGTATTTGTTGAAGTTATCATGTTTCAAGATCAGGTGTTGAGATAACTCATTTTGGGGTTGTTTGGGTCTGTACAGATTAAGTCGGTGCAAGAATTGAGTGGACAAGTGTGTCAGATATGTGAGGATGAGATTGAGATTACAGTGGATGGAGAGCCCTTTGTTGCCTGCAATGAATGTGCTTTCCCTGTGTGCCGGCCCTGCTATGAATATGAGAGAAGAGAGGGAAACCAAGCTTGCCCTCAATGCAAAACCAGATACAAGCGCCTCAAAGGTTAGATTTTCCCTTCACACTTGTGTGTGTGTGTGTTCTTGTCTAGATTTTGTGCATTATTCCGGGTGTCCTTAACTGCTAGCTATACTGCAGGTAGTCCCAGGGTTGAGGGTGATGAGGAAGAAGATGATATTGATGATTTGGAACATGAGTTTGATTATGGAAATTTTGATGGTTTAAGCCCAGAACAAGTTGCAGAGGCAATGCTCTCTTCACGCATGAACACTGGCCGTGATATATCTGGCATCCCCACACATGGGGAGCTTGATTCTTCTCCCCTTAGCTCTAAAATTCCTCTTTTAACTTATGGAGAGGAGGTAATTCAGTTTGCCATAGTTATGTGCAAGCAAACAAATACACAAGTGGTTAAATAATGAATTGAATTTAGTTTTCCTCTTCTTTTGTTTTAGGATACGGAGATTTCTTCTGACCGACATGCACTTATTGTTCCACCAAGTCATGGATATAGATGTCATCCAAGTTCTTTTCCTGATCCATCTATACCTTGTAAGTCATGATCCATTTTCTACTTGCATTTCCTTCTGTTGATTGCTCAATTTTTCCAGTTATTTTTTTTGAACTTAATGTTTCCATGTAGTAGCTCAACCGAGACCAATGGTTCCAAAGAAAGACATTGCAGTGTATGGGTATGGGAGTGTGGCATGGAAGGATAGAATGGAGGATTGGAAGAAAAGGCAGAATGACAAACTTCAGGTTGTCAAGCATGGAGGAAATGACAATGGAAACTTTGAAGGGGATGAGCTTGATGATCCTGATTTGCCCATGTGAGCGACTCCTGCAAAATCTTTTTTTATATCAGTTTTATACATGTATTAACAACTGCAGATTTTTGGTGAGATAACAGGCAACAACAAAGTTTTAGAAAATCTTAAAAGATTCACTAATCACCTGAAATGCCCTGTTGGACTTCATACTCTGTAGTATACACAACCTTGGCAAATCATCACCTTGGAAAGAAATACATCACATGAGACGCTAGACAGCAAGATTGCTTATACCACACATCTAGGCTCTGGTCATCAAAAGGGGAGAAGGAGAACTCATTCATTGAAATCTTAAATTCTTTTATCTCTAAACCTGTTTGCCTAGCAAACAAGTGAAAGGGGAAGGGCTGTGTTCCTCTATTGAATGCTGACATGTCCTACTTACACAGCCTGATGTGTTCTTTTGTCTTGAACCTGTCTTTCAGAGAGGGATTTAGCTTTTGCATGTTACATTTCATATGCTATGCTCTTGGTTGGACTCAGTAATCTGTTAATTGATACAGTTGTAGAATATAGACATTACTATGTGAATTTTTCTAATTCAAAATTTCTACAGTATTAGTCCCTTTTCCTTCTATTTATGTTGTTTGTTGGTTTATCTATTCATTTGTTTGGGTTATTTACATACTTTCATGATGTATTTGTCAGGATGGATGAGGGCAGGCAGCCACTTTCAAGGAAGTTACCCATTCCCTCAAGCAAGATAAACCCGTACAGAATGATAATCATTCTACGTCTTGTAGTTCTTGGCCTCTTTTTTCACTATAGAATTCTCCACCCAGTCAATGATGCATATGGTTTGTGGTTGACATCAGTAATATGTGAAATATGGTTTGCTGTATCATGGATTCTAGACCAGTTTCCAAAATGGTATCCCTATAGAACGGGAAACATACCTTGATCGGCTGTCACTGAGGTATATGGGACTTACCTATTTAGTTCCACGAGTAATGCTTTCTTGAAATTGAAATTAGTGGGCTTCTGGTCATTGTCTTTCCCCTGCATTAACTTTCTTCTCTATTGATCTGTGTGTGAAGTATGATAGCTTATCATTGTGTGTGATTTTCAGGTATGAAAAAGAAGGGAAACCATCTGAGTTAGCCAGTGTAGATGTGTTTGTAAGTACAGTAGACCCTATGAAAGAACCTCCGCTGATCACGGCGAACACTGTCCTCTCTATTCTCTCGGTTGATTATCCCGTGGAGAAAGTTGCATGCTATGTGTCAGATGATGGTGCTGCCATGCTCACATTTGAAGCTCTCTCTGAGACATCTGAATTTGCTAGGAAATGGGTTCCATTCTGTAAAAAATTTAATATTGAGCCCCGAGCCCCTGAGTGGTATTTTTCTCAGAAAATAGACTATTTGAAAAATAAAGTTCATCCAGCATTTGTCAGGGAAAGACGTGCCATGAAGGTTAGTGACTTATCATTCAGATTCATGTCGATCTAAGTTTTGCTGGAGTATAACCCCAAATTTGATGTATATTCTCAAAACTGACGTGAGATCCAGTTCAGTGACTTGTGATGATTATTAGCTCATGATTGTATTTGGCTGTGTTCTTGTACAGAGAGAATATGAAGAATTCAAAGTGAAGATAAATGGGCTGGTTGCCACTGCACAAAAGGTTCCAGAAGATGGATGGACAATGCAAGATGGAACTCCATGGCCTGGAAACAATGTACGAGACCATCCTGGCATGATTCAGGTAATATTGCAATTCTTTCAAAAATGTATTGATAGTCTCTGGATTCATCTAGTGCAAGAGTAATGCATGTTCTGGAAGTCAAAAAATAGTAATTTGTCCTCAATAAGTACACTATATGCTTTTGGCAAAACATGATATCTAGCTTGGTGATCCTAATTTTTACTATTTTGTTATTTGCTTGGTTTGTTATTTGTTGAATGCATATGCAAAAGCAGCACTTATGATTCATTGAGGTGCTATTCTTACCAGCTATCTGTCATGTTCTATGAAACCTGTCATCCAAACTGGTTCGGAAATGCCTTGTTGATTTGACAAATTCTATAGTTGTTACCTCCACAGACTGTTTTCAAGTGACGAGTCAGTCTATTAGCACTGGAACCCCCTTTACTAATTTTGGGGTTTAAGCCACTAAGTAGATGATTAGCACGTAAATTCTAGTGATGTACTCATGTGCCATATAAAGAGTATTCTTATCTTTGCAGGTGTTCCTTGGACAAACTGGTGTTCGTGATGTGGAAGGGAACGAGTTACCTCGTTTGGTCTATGTTTCTCGTGAGAAGAGACCAGGATTTGAACACCATAAAAAGGCTGGGGCCATGAATGCACTGGTAAGCGTGGGATGCTGGATGGCTTGTATATTTATAACGTTTGTAGATTATTATATTTTTGGTCCTGTTATGTGTCTTATCTAACAGTTAACATGTGGCCAAGAACTAATAAGCTTTTCCTATGCTTCAATGATAGATGCGGGTCACTGCAGTTCTGTCAAATGCCCCTTATCTTCTGAATGTTGATTGTGACCATTATATTAACAATAGCCGAGCACTTAGAGAAGCCATGTGTTTCATGATGGACCAAACATCAGGAAAAAAAGTCTGTTATGTGCAGTTTCCTCAACGATTTGATGGCATTGATCTTCATGATAGATACTCAAATCGGAATGTTGTATTCTTTGATGTACGTGGATTTTTCTTTCCTGCTTTTCTTTTTCACAAATCATTTTATTGATTATGATGACAGCTAACTTCCTAACTGAAAACAGATCAATATGAAAGGATTAGATGGCTTACAAGGACCAATATACGTTGGAACTGGGTGTGTTTTCCGGAGGCAAGCTCTTTATGGCTATGATGCACCTGTAAAGAAAAGGCTCCCAGGCAAGACCTGCAATTGCTGGCCAAAATGGTGCTGTCTATGCTTTGGGTCCAGAAAAAACAAGAAATCAATGCCAAAGAAGGAGAAGAAGAAGTCAAAGAACAGGGATGCATCAAAGCAGATACATGCTCTTGAAAATATCGAAGGAATTGAAGGTTTTACCAAGCTATTGCTACTGTATATTATTCTTTTTGTGTTTAATTTATAGAAAATCTCTGAACCGGTAAGAATGGGCTGATATTGCAGAGTCAACTCCTGAAAAATCTTCTGAAACCTCCCAAATGAAGTTGGAAAAGAAGTTTGGGCAATCTCCAGTGTTTGTAGCTTCCACTCTTCTGGAGAATGGTGGAGTTCCTCGAGATGCGAGTCCTGCATCACTGTTGAGAGAGGCCATTCAAGTTATCAGCTGTGGCTATGAAGATAAAACTGAATGGGGCAAAGGAAGTAAGTAAACAAGAGACTCTGAACTGTTTGAGCCTACCACAAGCAAGTTGTACTTTCTCACCCACATATATAAAATTATTGTACTGTACCAGGTTGGCTGGA
Source organism: Salix udensis (assembly GCA_029204005.1). Lineage (NCBI taxonomy): Eukaryota > Viridiplantae > Streptophyta > Magnoliopsida > Malpighiales > Salicaceae > Salix > Salix udensis. The sequence goes on from CM055035.1 coordinate 14,477,480, forward strand.
TATATGGTTCTGTAACAGAAGATATCCTGACAGGATTCAAGATGCACTGCCATGGGTGGCGGTCTGTGTACTGCATACCCAAGCGGCCAGCATTCAAGGGGTCGGCTCCTATTAACCTCTCGGATCGTCTGCACCAGGTTCTTCGGTGGGCCCTTGGTTCAGTTGAGATTTTCTTTAGTAAACACTGTCCAATTTGGTATGGTTATGGGGGTGGATTGAAGTGGCTGGAACGGTTTTCCTACATAAACTCAGTTGTGTATCCTTGGACATCCATCCCCTTGATTGTTTACTGTACACTACCAGCTATATGCCTTCTCACTGGGAAATTCATTGTTCCTGAGGTAAAAACCCACTGTCTTATTGTCATGTTCACGTTAAAGAAGTGAAACATGGTTATTCTTTATAGCAAGTAGTTACTTTTAATAAAAATCTTCTTATCTGATTGTTGATTTAAAAAATTGTTAATGAATGCAGAGGCATGTGTTTTCTAGTAACGTGACTGAAACCATGTTTCTGTTTTGATTTGTTGTGGCTCTATTATGTTCATCAATTATCCCTTATTTCTACAGGACTTGTTCTGTTAAACTAGGCTGATTGCATATGGTTCGTCAACTTGTGGTTGCAGGGAATTTAAAAGAACTTTTTGTCATATGAAAAGCTTGTTTTTCATGCAGTTGTATTTGTGCAGCGTGGACAGAAAACATTTTTTTTCCTGTGGTTCTCACTGCTTCTAATCATCTACGTTTTAATCTAAATCGGGCCTTTCATGTTTTGTACAGATCAGTAATTATGCCAGTATTGTGTTCATGGCCCTCTTCATATCTATAGCTGCAACTGGTATCCTCGAGATGCAGTGGGGTGGTGTTGGAATAGATGACTGGTGGAGAAATGAGCAATTTTGGGTGATTGGAGGTGCTTCCTCGCACCTTTTTGCTCTCTTCCAGGGTTTGCTCAAGGTTTTGGCAGGTGTCAGCACGAGCTTCACGGTGACGTCAAAAGCAGCAGATGACGGAGAATTCTCAGAGCTTTACCTATTCAAGTGGACATCACTGCTGATCCCTCCTACAACGTTGTTGATCATGAACATAGTGGGTGTCGTGGTCGGGGTCTCAGACGCCATCAATAACGGGTATGATTCATGGGGTCCGTTGTTTGGGAGGCTATTTTTCGCCTTATGGGTCATCCTCCACCTCTACCCTTTCCTCAAGGGGCTTCTCGGGAAACAAGATCGCATGCCCACCATCATTTTGGTATGGTCAATTCTGCTGGCTTCAATCCTAACTCTTTTGTGGGTTCGTGTAAACCCGTTTGTGTCCAAAGGTGGTCCTGTCCTGGAGCTGTGCGGATTGAATTGTGATTAGGTAGGTGTATTTGGTCATATATATTAAAAAATGATTCTGGAGTTCAGAGGCCTGGAGGCATTCCCACAGACAGGACTTCAAAATGCACTGCCCAGTGTGGCTTGTCATGGCCAAGATAAAGATAATTTTTGTGAGAAAGCTGTAATTTGGGGGTGTAGATACTTCTGGGTCTGGGGAAGAGACTACTTTTTCTTCCTCCCCCCCCCTGCAGTTTTCATTAATTCTTTTATTAAATTCTTGTGGGTTCTAGAGGGGTTTTGTTCTTCTGGAGTTTCTGTATTTTTAAGGGCATTGTTGGATCATAAATTATCCTGGTCAATGTGGGGTATTCATGTAAGTGGCTTAAACCACATCTTATTGGCATCCTCCTATTGTTTTATTGTCTCCCTGTATGCTACTTGTGCACACCTGGTGTTGTGGTCTCACTTTTTCCTTGAAATAATTCGAGATTCGTACATCTTTTGTTGTTTTTCGCTGTAATGGTTCTGATAATAACGCCTGTTTTGGGATTGTGTTTCAGAGTTATCATCAAATGCAAAGGACTGCTTTTATTGAATGAAATTAGAATTCTAATCCTTCAAGGACTGAATTGAAAGAGTGATGCTTAATCAGAAAAGAAACCAAACTAGTTTTCTAGGTAGACTCGAGAAGCCCATGGTTCTCTAGCATGGTTGTATCCTTTTTAGACTAAATAAAAGAACAATTGAATCAACTTTGTTGACTAAGAATAAAATTAAGAGATGAGGGATCAAAGTGGAAAAGACTTCACAAATGAGTGATGACTTTAAAGTTCTAACTAACACAAGTCTACCTTAGTCCCAAAACCTTACATATCATACCTATCTAGCCTTTTAATATTTCTCTCCATTTAACTTTGGTTCAAAATTCTTATTTCTATCATTTATAGTTTTTTGGTTTGAGAGGAGAGAGAAGAGTCACCAAACTTTAAATGTAATTATGTGATCCAAACATCAAAAGATCTATTGGAGGTTCTTGTTGGTCCAGTTATAAGTCTTAAAACTAAAAGGTCCAAATATATTTTCAATGAACTTCTTCAAGATATGTTGGGTTAAGATGAACTTTAAGAGGATATTAAATAATAAAAAACAAGCTGTGATTAATCTGATTAGAAAGAATTTAACCTTTCACTATTGTTTTGATTGTAACTGAAGCTATAGGTTGAATTTTGAGGTGATTCTAGTTGAGATGTGAACTATATTTTCAGAACTTTCCATTGGTATATGATATTCTTTCTAATTCCTTAAGAAGAGAGAGAACCATCCATTTGAAGTTAAAGCTTTGCTCCTGACAGGAATACGGAAATAACTGAACTTGTCTTATTATATTACATCGAGCCATTATACTTTTTTTATTCTATCAGGGTTTGAGTTTCAAACTTGTTTATTTTAATTAGTTTGGGATAATTTTAGCTTGGGTTGATTATTATTTAGTTGGGTTTATAAGTGATCTATTAGGGAAACTAAGTTTTTTTGGTTGGAGTATAAATACTCTTGAAAAATAATTTTCAGAGGTGTTTTTTGGCTAATAATATTCTGATTTTAGCCGACCTTGACTGCCCATATTGGTTCTTGATTGAACTTTCAACTATTGACCATTTTTTGTTGGAAATTTATACTTTTTGCATGTCTTCAAGTATAGGTGTTGTGATTGGGTTATAGTTTTGTTGCCTTGGAGCAAGTCTTTTATTGTGATAAGCTCATCCTATTTTCAACAAACTTGGATTAGATAGATCTTGGGTTCTTGAATTTCATTCAATTCCGCTAGAATTTGCATCATATAGAGAGATAAATGTTATTGACATCAATTTTAGCCATTAAAACAATACAATTTTATTTTAAATGATTGCAATTGATGATCAAGTTTAGCTTGAATGATTTTTTTAACCTTGAAAGTGCTTCAAAAAACAATATGAGCTTTGGAATATATTTTAGATTCGGGTTGACTTTGAGCTTCTAGATGATTTTTGTTCTTCTTTTGGCCATGGATGAATTTGTTAACGTGTATATAGAATTTTCTAGGTGTTTTGGATAAAAAAAATAGGTTGAAATTGGATTAAAAAAACTATCAATCCTGATTTTTTAACCATCATAGTTGTTGAAAATTTGGGTGAAATCAAACAAAATGTCATCTATTACACTATAAAGAAAAGGCCCAAGAGCGTTAGGCCGTACAAAATGCATCGAGCCTAACAATACCTAGTTTTTTTTTCTAATTCTTTTTATTTATTTATGCCTATTTTAAATGTTTTTTTTCAAAATAATTTTTAAATTTATATTTAAACTAATACCATTTCTCTCTCTCTCTCTCTCTCTCTCTCTCTCTTTTAATTTAGCCTATTTTAAATAATTGCTATTTCTTAGTTATTTTGTATACATTTAGTTTTTAAAGAGGTTATTTTATCCATCTATAATTTTTTCTTTTTATGTTTTGTATAAATAGAAAATACTTATTATTGGATAATATTTTTCAATATGTGTACCTTTATGTAATATTTTTTTTATTCAATCAACTTCATGTATGTTTCTATTTTTATTTAATTAAATAAAAAATTAATTTTGATAAACAAAATCAGTAAACACAACTTGGTCAAAAACATGTGTTGCAAGGTTAAATATCTTGATCTATCTATCTATCCATATCTTAATTTTCTATTTTCATCTTTATTTATCGTTAATGATATATTTTTTTTAAAATTTATTAACACACATAGTTTCTAGATTTATTTGATTACATATATGTATAGAAATTTTTATTTACACTTTTAAAAAACTTTACGTATAAAAAACATGTCAAAAAAGATGCATGTATAAATTGTTTTTGTAGAGAAAAAAATATCTTTCTCACAACAAAACATGAATCAAATAACTATTTACCTTGTAATTTATCTTCAGATAAAAGATACACAAGGCATAATGCAAAAATCAACACCATGGCAAACACTTAAAGACATGGATTTAATGTGTATTATCATGATAACATTTGTTGTCATGATTTTTTTTATAAAAATAGGTTTAAGAATAACATTTTTAGTTGCAGTCTTAAGAAACATATGTTTAGTTAAAAGCTATTTTGAGATGAATTTTTGCATGCAAAATAAAAGGAAGCATGTCTTTATATAAAAAATAGGTTATTTTATTTTTCACTAAATCAAGCATTTCATATGACATTTATAATTTGGTTCACAAAACTTGAAACTGATGTTTTTTAGGTTTCATTACCGCACATATATTCTGACCACTCCCTACTGTTTGTTTCACATTTGAAACATTTGATATTTTTTTTATTAATTACATTATTTTTTTGTTTATAATTTTTTTTCTTAATATTTGTAATTTGTAGCAGACAACGTTTTTTTTTCTTGCAGGCTACGAGTCTTGGGTGTGATCCATTACCAATGAAGTTTGATCCAGATGTGTGGTTGAAGACAATAGAAATCTAGTATACAGACTTTATAATACTATGACTGAGAATTTGTGATTGCATGTAGTGTTTCGATCGTTGGAACGTTATTCAAATTGATTCCATTCACACAAACTTTGGAATTCCAGATGACTTTAACCGAGAAAGTACATGATGAGACAATCAAACTTCTTGATGAGATGACAAGACTTCATGATGAGATGATTGTACTACATCAAATGGTTATGCGGATGCAATCGCATTGGGGTGATCCATACTCTCTTTCCTCTTACGTCCCGTAGTCCCAACCACTGTCTTTCTCCTCTTCTCAAGTGCCCCCATCTGTTTTTTCGATTTATTGTATATTAATTTTGAATGTTAAAAATTTATTAATTTGTAATAAATTTTTTAATCTTCATTTTAAATTAATTTAATCTAATTCAAAATATATTTTTATTTTTAATTTATTTTTTACTTTATTGAAATTACTTTTTAATATATTCTTTTAAAAAAAACAATAGTGACAAAATTACAAATGGAACATTCAATCGGTATTTGCTAGAGAGTAGAATACAAATTACTCAAAATATCATTATTACGGATGACTATACCGACAAAACATTCCGTCAATATTTTTCAGAGAATTGGACGATAATTACTCAAAACGCCACTATAACTAATGATCACAATGATAAAATTATACCGATAGAATCACCAACGGAATGTTAACAATGGAATCACCAATGATATATTTCGATGGCTCGTACCAATGGAAATATATCGATGAAATTACATTTTGGTTTTTCCATTGGTATATTTACAATTGGTGTTTCCTTCGATAAATTCAATGCCAGTGTAATCACCGATGAGTGATTTATTGTTGGACGATTCACGTCCGTGTATTTGTTGGGAAAAGAATTACCGATGAAAAATTTACGTCGGTAAAACAGTTATTTCTGGCAGTGAAAAGAAAACTCTTAAAGAAAAATAAAAATATATATAATAATTATCTTGTCAATGATTTGGTATTCTATTTTTATCCTTTATAATTGTATTCTTATTTTTAGAAATTCTTTTATAAAAGATGATAAAGGATAATAATAAAACTAACTTATTTATTAATTAGAGTTTTGACTTTTTAAGTAATTGTGAAATTTGTTCCCTTTACCGAATTTTCAAAATTGAATTTAGCTTTGCTGCTTATGGTTCTGCCTTTTTTTTTTTTGTTTGACTTTCATGACTAGAAGTAGCCTCAAACTAGTTTTAGTACATCAAGACCAAGTCTATTCTTTCTTATGGTAAAAGCAAAAAATCCATGTACATACTACAAAACTCACAAAAATATCTACTTTTCTTGACGTGAGATTGAATCCTAAGAGAGCAAACAGACTTAACTATCAACAATTGAATTTGTTTTCGCTAAGAGAATGCGAAATGATATTTATATTTTAAAAAATTAATACAAGATCAAGGCATTGTAACTTTTTTTTTTTAAATCGAATTGTAGTATTTGAAACATATTTTGATCATAACCCAGTATTCAAAATAATAAATAGAAATTGCCAAAAAAATATAGTTTGATTATTCTTAAATCATAATGAACACAGAAGTCAAACAAAACCACAGACTGAGGAAGACTTGTTGAGAGGGAAATGAACAGCTTCATTGAAAATCAGGTCAACATTCTCCATTGCCATTTTCCATAACCCATATCTATTTAGCCACAGATTTTTTTTATTTTATTTTAAAAAAAAGGCACGCATAAAAAATGTTCCTTAATCGGTTTGGTCAATCTTGTGGGGCCCAAAACACAAGTTAGAAGAAGTCTTGTAGAATGACGAAGCAGGGTTTCAAGTCTTAAAATAATCCTTAACTATCTTTATCCTACACAGCTTCCAGCCATCTTCAAAGAACCACCCTTGCGGTTTCTTTCATACAACACACGCACGTACCCCTCAGAACGCGTTATCTCATGTCAGACCCATAAACCGAAATCAATAAAACCGTCTAAAATATGGAAGAAATAGATGACTGAAACAACAAGCTCATTCTCTCTCTCTCTCTCCCTCTCACTTTTCTTGAATCTTGCTAATGGCCATGGCGACGGAAGAGTTGAAAGCTTTATGTGCATTCCATCCCAAGACCTTCACAGACTCGGACGTGGCTGCAGCACAGCAGCTCGTCCAGCTAAGCGGCGAAGACAGCAGCAGTTGCAGCAACAAGAAGAGGAGGAAGAACAAGAGCGAGAGTGGGTTTTGAAGATGATCAGGAGTCCGATCGAAGCAGCCAGAGTTGAGATCACTTCGAAGATGATTGAGGAGATTTTCGGGATAGAAGACGAGGTTGCTCGGCCAAGAAAGCAAAGATACAGGTCTCTTGTGTCTATTTACCAGCAGGCGATGGACATGCCACTCAGGAGTAATGTTAGGTATGGGAAGGAGGTGAGCACTGAAGGAAACCTCAACAGAGTTTTAGCCAGGGAAGAAGAAGGTGATCAATGTAGTAAAACACAAGCAATTAGGCGATTATTTTAGGGAAACTGGAGATTTTGCACTGTATTTGACAGCAATGAACTTCGATTATTATTCTTTATGATTATGAGTTGCATTGGTCTGGACTGGATGATCACGAAACTTCAATTTTAATTTGCTTAAGAAGCAAGTCTTGTGTGGAATGGTGGAGGGATGAATTCGCAAAAGTTGCAGTAATATTTAGACGTGTTTACGTAGACATTCTCGTGGCTTATAGTTATTGGATAGAAGGGGACAGTGTCTCAGCACATTCTCGTGACTTCTTATATTTTGGTCTTGAATTTGTGTGAACCTGTCTCTGTCTACGCGTGAAAGAGTTGAGAAAAAAAGAAGTCCTTTCAAACATTTCTCAAATTCTTCCAAGGTTGCTTGCAAGCACCAGCAAACTTGAGTTGCTGATATCAACTTTATATATATATATATGAACAATTCATTGTTGATATGAATTTTATTAACTTTTTAATTGGTGGCTATGGATATCTTTTTATTAATTCATATCATTTGTTTTCATGGTTTATTAAAAAAGTTTAATTATTTGTGGATATTTTGAGATCAGTAGAACATATATAAACAACATGTAATAATATTTAAAACTATTCGCGTCGGCAAAAGATAAATTAAATAAAATAAGATTTATAGTATAATTTAAAATTGAGTTAGAGTTACATTAATGCAGGTATGTCACAATATAATAAAAAGATATAATCATGAAACGAACTAAGATATTGTGGACCAATATAAAATGGACCGAAATATAGTAGTTGAGGCCTAGGGCAATAATTGGTGGAGAAATATGACCCATGGGTGTCATCATCAGTGGAGTCATATGTGGCGGCATCAGTGAGGCAACATGTTAACAAAAATATCAACATGTCACATATTTGATGTTCCACCATGGTATCTTAAATTATTTCTAAGAAATCCTTTGATGCGAATATGCCCAGAAACACCAGGAATGACCAATTACATGTTTAGGGGCTTGATTCGTGGTTTTGAAGGTTTCACCCAAGTCATAATTACAAGGACCATTGAAGTATCTATGTGTAGGGGGGTCCAACCTGACTTTATTTGGGCCATGAAGTGAGGACAACAAAATGAGTCAAAAGAATCCTACTACAACCTGAAAACATGGGATTGATGGGGTGAATGGAAGAGAATAAATAAACCTTATGGGCTTTATTTAAGTTTGTTACCTACAGCCCAAGGCTTGTTTGGACTTAATTAAGACTTTGTTTTCAGTTAGGATCCAAGACTTGCCTGGATTAAGTCATGGGCTTTTCAATTTAGGATTTTGGGTCAGTTTTGAGTAGACCTCATTTAAGTCCACATAAGAGGTCCGTTAGGTTTAGTTTTTAAAAGACTATTTAAACTCATGTTAGCTAAATTTCAACAACCATTGATTAATTTTAATTCTAAACTTTTCAGTTTATGTGTGAGAGTGATTCTTGTATTCTTTAGTTCTTGAACGAAACTGAATCTGACTTATCGAAGCTTAACTGGCTTCATGGGATCATTCTACTCATTCCAATAGTGTTGATGACTTGGGGCAGGTTTCCATTGTGTCACACTCCTATCAGACCTATTTCGGCTTTCTAGGGATTAGATTTCATTCTTGGTTGTGGGTTGCATGACCACATGATCACGAGGTTCGCATCAGGTGGTATCAGAGCTAGGCTCCGAAACAAGGTCATATCATTATGTTATTTTCATGCTTTTTTTAGTGTTCCTTGAAGTTTTCCAGTGTTTATGTTTCATCTCCTTGTTCTTCGTGTCAGTGTCATCTAATAAAAAAAAAGAGGTTATATTTCATCATTTTCTAGTCTCTTTATGTCAGTATATTAAGAAAAAAAATAGAAAAGAAAGAGAGAGAGGCATTAGTTGAAATTTGAAGAATCATTGAAATCTTGCCGCAGAAAACACTACTCTGGGAAACATAAGCAAACCACATCGGAATCAATTGGAAAATTCATATTCCGTCTATTGGAGTATTGATTTGGACTTATTTTGCTTCTGATTTATTATACTCTTTTTCGACTTCGATTCTAGCTTTATTTTCTTTCTTCACCTATTTTTTTTAAAAGCATGATTGTCTCATATTTCCCTTCTATCTATTGTTCTATATATTTTCTCAACTTTTTTTTTGCGAGGATCTACTCTTTTATGGAGGTCCTGAGTGTTTTACTAGTGTTTACATCTACTTGAAGTTGCTTTATTTGTTTCCTAAATTCTTTTTCATTATTGATTCTCTTCCTCTTAGTCATATGTGCACCTTGTGAAGTTTTGACCTCCAATCCAAGAGTTGTAGGGATAGTTACCAATGACAAGGTCCTCCATCTTGGATATTTTTTACTACTAATCGATCGTTTCATTCTTGATTAACCCAAGGCACTTTCAATCCCTTCTAATGTTTTCTTATGCTTCTAAAGAAGATTGATATTTAAACGGTCCACATAATTGATATAATCCATTTGCTCTTGGAACATATTGTATGCCCCCAAGTTACCTTATTACCAGAATAAACACATAGCTAATGTGCCTAGTTACTCCTATCAAGGGTACCTATTGCCTCTGACCACAACTCATTAAGTAGTTGGTTGCTCTCATCTATAAAGCTTTTTATTTTACCTTTCCTTGTAGAATCTATTGAAACTTAACTTTCCACTTCTCTTCATTCAAATCTCTCAATTCTTCTTCTTGAAGTATTTTTAATGGTTTATGATTAAACCAATAAAAAATGATAAATATTAATTTTTTAGTTTTTATATGGATGACTGACCATATATATAGCAGTTATTCACAACACATCATAGATCCCTTATCGACTCTCATTTTGTTATAAAAAAATAGTTGGATTTAAGTGTTTTACTTTTAGGAATATAGACATGTGTCATGACCTATATGAGAGTCGACAAAGGATCTATGGTTTAATTAGAGCTTTAATTATTGAATTTTAAACAATTTTTTTATATTTTTTTTTGCTATCCTTTAATATTTCTTTAGGAGCTCATCATCACTGAGGTTCTTTATATGTGATAATAGCTTCTTTAAGTCATCTTCCGAGCAAGTTATATTTCTCATAAATGAAATTTTACTGTTATTTAATCTCATGCTATTCCCTCTAACAATCGTAGGGATTCATATTCCACCCCTATATTTGACATTAGTCATTTCCTTAATAGTGACCCTATTATTAACCTCAAGTTCTATAATGCAAATGTTCATGGTTAAACATGACGTGGTGCAATAAAGTTTATTCTTGGGATATACATCTTATAGGCAGGTTCTAATCCGTTTACATAATGCAAATGATAGTTTTACTATTTGATCACTAAAAAGATCTCTTACTGTCTAGTGATCACCTTCCTTAAGGTGGTGTAGGGGCTTAGTACCAATAATTACTAGTCCAAACATTAAACAAAGAGTCATATGGTTTCATAAACTTAAACTCTAACTAAAAGTTATAGAGTAATCCATTAATCCCCCACATAACCTAAAGTTACACATGTTATGAAGGGATATACCATAAATACATGATGCATGAAGACATTATATTCAAAACAAATGTACGGACCTGGAAAAAAACAAGTCAAAACATAAATGAAATAAAATTAGTTGTAAAACAAGACAAAAAATAAATAAAAAAACAACATAAAAAACAAAGCCCAATATGATATTGTTACAAACAACATCATGTCCCCAATAGTGTTGTCATTCTATCGTGAAGTTCTCATGATAATGTTGAGGGCTTGAGAGTCATCACCTAGTTATTTGGTTAAAGTTGTTAGGAAACTAGATTGTATTTGTCTTTCTCAAAGGTTTAAAAGGTAAGATACTAGTTGTAATTAGGGAAGATATTATCACCGTTAACACATTTTACATGAGGTAAGTTACTTTATTGTTTTAATATGGTTCAAAGATTTGGATGGTTTTCTAACGAATTTATCTGTATGAATAAATTTAACTTTTGAATTCGTTATGAGCTTGTATACCCAAACAAGTTTTTATTCTAGAAAACTCACGTAGGTGCTCTAATAGAGTTCATATATCCTAGATAAGAGTTATTTATTTACTGTGAAAAAAATACTCCTAATTAAAGAATTTGATGAATATCCAAGATAACTCTAAGAACTTCCAGATCAATTATTGATATATTAAATATTAGTTTGCTTGCAGGTTGAATATTTATATCTAAGTATTTTACCGTTGATTCTCATGAATTAATAGAAAATTGATGGATTTTTGAAATATTAGCCAAATTATGAGGGATTTAACAAACTTGTTATTAAAATCCTAAAATGTATGCTAAACTATTTTTTATAACAAAATGCATCTATTATTTTTTTTTGGTAAGAACATGAATTTATTTTTGAGATATTTGGTCGTATACAACACATAAAAATGCATTTAAATAACCACATTTTATGTTTATTTTATTTTTATATTTTTTTGTAAGGTCATGTTTGACAAAATCATTTTTTACTTAAAATAAAATTACCTAAACAGACTTAAAAAAAAGTGTTTGTCAAACACACCCATAAGTCCAAAAACTCAACATAAAAGAAGAGACTAAACAAATAGACCTTTAACATTAGGTCAACTCGATCATGTTAACTAAGTCGAGTTAACTCCACCGGCTGACTTAATTGGTTGACTTTTACTGGGTTGTTTTGAGTTTGATAAAGGGAGTACATACATTTTTATCGGATCCTTTCTTGCTCAATTTAGAGGTCTGTAACTCAATATTAATTGCTTGAAGATGTCAACCTTTGATTAGTTCTTTCTTCAACAAATAGTGAAGGCTAATTAACAACAAAATATTAAGATAATTAATGGTGAATATGAGACATAATGATTTGATTTCAAGGCAATAGGGTCGTAAAGGGGATGTTTATGTGTTTGAATGATTATAGTTTCAGTCTCGGAGGTGGTTAGAAACACCACATTTAACTACCTAAATGTGTCCTCCTAATCAACCAAATCTGTAGAAAAAAGTGTATATTATTTGCAAAAACAATATTGTTTGATTGATCCTTAAAAATTAGGATTTTCTGATTTAGGATTGATCAAATATCAATTGCACCCTTACTATTCTAATTTGTTTATTTATGCCTGTGATTACTTTTTAAACTTTTAACTGCTTGTAGTTTCCCCCTTGTCGAAATCAAATTTCATCCTTAGGTTTGAGAGTCTTTTCCACTTTAGTTATTAGTTTTTGATTTGACCAATTAAGTTCCTTATTGGTCAATAAACTTATAGTTTTTTTAATTGGGTCTTTAATTTCATTTATTTTAGTTTTCAAAGTCATGCACCTTTCACGGATTGGTTCTTGGTTTTGGATTTGTACAAATGAGTCCTTAATTGCTATTAACATTTAAATTTTATAGTTAAAGTCTATAATCTCACTAATTTGGCTTTCTAAAGTTTGGTTTTAGTTCTCCAAGCTTTGATTTCTTTCAATTAAAACCCAAATTCTCCAAGAATTATATTATCTTACAATTAAACCTTCAATTGTTGTTCCTAAAAGATATTAGATTAGATGTCTTTTTTGTAACAACAATTGTCTACCATTAATAACTATTAGGGATGTCAAAACAAGTCCAAGAAAAACAATTGATTGTTTTTTTTTATCATATTCCCATAAATGATACCAATTAATGATGTTCTAAGATCTAATATGATTTAGAATAAAGGTGTTTTACAATGTTTAGATAAGCGATGGTCACATGTTCACGTCTCTCTTCTTCATAATTCATGAAATTAATAGATGGTGATATAAGACTTGCCACCTGCAAAACAATTTTTTTATGGGATTTAAGGATCTCTTAATGATAAAGTCAGTAATTTTTAATAAAAAATTACAATAAATAAGAAAATGAACTTTAAATTATAAAAACAAGAGTGTTTTTTTTTCTAGTTATGTATAATAAATGCTCTAGAAATAAACATATGAATTCTTATAGAAGAAGAAAGAATGTTTAATCCCTTTATTTGGGTTGTTCATAGAGTATATAGCCTTTGAACTTTATCATGTTGCTTGAATGAAGGGGTTGAAATATCGTATTCTTCTAATAACATTAATGAGGGAAAATATCTTTAATATAATATGAATAAGGGATGAATATAACTTGCATAATATTAATATTGAAGAAAATATAGTATGGTTTCTAGGAGACATTTCATATACTTAGATGTATGGAGATGATCATTCTTGTCTTTTAACATTTTATGTTAAAAGACATGAGAATAAACAAACAAATCTTTGTGACCTAAAATTAATCCTAAAATCATTATCAACTCCTTATATATTTAGAGTTGAAAGTATTCCAAGCCCAAAGATGTTGGGTATGACACCTCCTCACACTCATATACACTTGGGACTTAACAAATAGATGGAGCTAAAAATGATAGGTCTGATATCTTTTCAGATCCATATGGATTTGAGTTTAGCATGTAAATGAACCTAAGGATATTAGATCTGAGACCTTACTAGACCCATAAATAAGTAAGCTTAACACATAGATAAATTCAATGGTATCGGGTTGACTTCTCGTCAGACCCAACATGTAATTGAGCATAACACGTAACTAAACCCATGTATGTTGTTTCTAAAGCCTCAATAAACTCATATGTAATTGGATTTGACATGTAGTTGAACCCTAAGAACATTAGGTCTAAAACCTCGTGCAAACCCACATGCATTCAAACTTAGGCACATAGCTAAACCTTAAAGATGTTAAACTTGACACCTCACTAGATTTAAATGTAATTAGACTTAGTGCATAGCCGAGCCCAATGGTGTTTAACCTAACACCTTACTAGACTCACATGTATCTAGGCTCGACACATAGTTAAACTTACAGATGTTAAGTTTGACACCTCTTTAGACCCATATGTAATTGAGCTTGTCGCATAACTAAATTCAAAGGGTGTTGAGTTTGACATCTCGCTAGATCCACTTATACATGGACTCAACAAGTGGTTGAATTTAAGGGTGTTGGGTCTGAAAACAAGTCAGACTCATGTCATTTGAGCCTTGTACATTGTCAATATATCGAGTTAATACTTTGTCTATAATCCTTATAATCACAAGCTTTTTAATATCTAATCTCTTAATCTAATCCTTTCTTAAATGTTTAACTAAGCTTATAAATAAATTAGCACATATTTATATTTCAAAGTAATTAAAATTTATTTTTGTATTTCAAAAATTTAACAAACTAATCTTACCATAAAACATTCAAACTTTACATAAGATTATTCAAATTTTATAAAATAATCATTTAATTTAATAAAAAATCAAATCTATTCATTTATTTATATACGAATTCAAAACATTCTCTTATATCAGAGAAAAAAAGAGAGAAAACTACAATACAGGAGTAGTTGAGTAATAACCTTTTGATTGTAAAAAAAAAGTGATACACATGTTGTGCCATAAAAAAACACACATACACGCCAAGAAAATTAGGGTGAAAGAAAACTCAAAAAGTTAGCACCCTAAAATCCGGAAGAATTAACTTTAATATAGCATTGTATAATTATCCAAAAAAGAAAAGAAAAGGTGTGGAGGCAATTAAAAAGTAGAAAGAAAGTGAAGCATTTCACAAGAGCCAACATCAACCCCACCACCACGTGTCAAAATCGCGCCAACCCTTTTATTGATACCCTCTCCCCTTTGTCTCCCCCTTCCCTCCGTCTTCCGATTCTTCTTTACAGGATTTTCTGGTATTATGTTTAATTTTTTTTTATTTTAAATTAAACTTTTTTAATATTTTTGTATTATTTTATATATTAATGTCAAACTAATTTATATTTTTAAAATCAATTTCAATCAAATTCTAATTCTGAACATACCCGTATTCCCCCCTTTTCCTATCTTTCTATATCAAAATTAGAAGAAATTTTCATTTTTTATAATGTAATAAAATTGTTTTTAAATGTGTTGATTTTATGTGAATTTTAGAGCTTGTTTGTTTTTGTGTTTCAAAAATATTTTAAAAACAAAATAAAGATTTTTTATTTTTTAAAAATATTTTTTTAGTGTTTTGAAATTATTTTAATATAATAATATTAAAAAATATTTTTGATAAAATAAAAATATATTATAATGAATATATTTTCAAGCAAAAAGATAATTTGAAAATCAACTGCTATCACACTTTAAATAATCTTTATAGTGCTTTTAGGAAAGACCATCAAAACTTGCTTCATAAATAAATCGACACAAAAACAAAATTATTTGGCGCCCTCCATCAAAACTTGCTTCATAAATAAACCTCCAAGAATTTTACCCGCCAAAGCAACCCTCTGAATCCGAAAACACAACTATTTGGCGCCAATTCGTCAAATTTTAAAGATAAACTCAACAAATATAAAAATCTAACCTACCCCACCCTCTTCGCCTCTCTTCCTATATAATAAAGCATTCCCTCTCCCAATTCCTTTCTGTGCTCAAAACCTGTTTGATAAAAGTCTCGAAAGCAGCAAATATGTATGTGGTCAAGAGAGATGGGAGGCAAGAGACTGTCCACTTTGATAAGATCACTGCTAGATTGAAGAAACTTAGCTATGGCCTTAGCAGTGACCACTGTGACCCTGTCCTTGTGTCTCAGAAGGTTTGTGCTGGTGTCTACAAAGGTGTCACCACTAGCCAGCTTGATGAATTGGCTGCTGAGACTGCCGCTGCTATGACTGCTAATCATCCTGACTATGCCTCTGTGAGTTTTTTCTTCTCATGAATTGGTCCTTTTCTTTTCTTTTGATTTCTGGGCACGCTGTAGATCCTTCCATTGTGCGTTCCACGCCCGCATATCTATGTGTATTTGCTGACTGTTCAATGGGTTCTATAGAATCTTCTTTCAGACTTAAGACACACATGTTGGATCTCTTTGGTTGGGTCTGTTTGATTGTGGGGGGATGTTTGAAATGTTTGATTTTAAAGGTGTTGGGATTTGGGTTTGATCTTCTTTTACTCTTTAATTATTTTACTGTGGTGTTTTGCTTTGTTTCTTCTTGTTTGGGTTGAATTGCTATAATGTTTTTGGATAATCTGATTGAATATGAAAAAATGTAATTTTTTTGTTTGTGTAGATTATAGTCATTTGTATCCCTATAGTTTGTGAATTGTTAAATGTGTTTTGCGAAATGTTTTTGTTTTCTTTAATCTTCTTTTGAAAGTTGTAGAATTTGTCCAACAACTATTAGCAGATTCATCTTGATTGAGCCAAGCTGTTTCTAATTCCGGGTTTGATACAATTGACTCCAATCCACACAAACAAACAAAAAATACAAATTTCTTTGATATTCAATCAGACTACCCTTGTGCAATGTTTTTGTTTTCTTTAATCTTCATTTGGAAGTCATAGAGTTTCTCCGACAACTATTAGCTGATTCATCTTGACTGAGCCATATTGTTATACTACTTTTGTGTTGTAACATTAACTCCTGATAGTCTGTTCATTTATATAACAAAATTGGAGACTGAATAGTAAAATGATCTGTTTCTTGATTTGCTCATTGAATATTATTTTGCTAATGCAGTTGGCTGCGAGGATTGTTGTTTCAAATCTGCATAAGAACACTCATAAATCATTTTCTGAGACGTAAGTTACATTTATAATACCCTGCTTCTACTGGAACACATGGCTTCATTCTTGGAGAATGTTGTTTGATCTGGGTTGGTGGTTGCTGCAGGATCAAGATTATGTACAACCATTTTAATGAGAGATCTGGACTGAAGGCTCCTTTGATTGCTGATGATGTTTATGAAATAATTATGAAGGTATTACTCAAATTCAAATATTAGCCAATCTACTAGTTAGAATTTAATTGTTTCTTTTGTTGAAATTGAAAGGGGGAAAAGAAAATGCGAAGTTCTTGTTATTGATATTGTTGTGGAGTGGTAATGTTGACAAAATTGTTACCATCCTATGGATAGTTTCAGAGGTACAATGTTCTGTTTGGAATTCTATATGCTTATGAAACTCATTTACTAAATGAAAAGGGATAATGTTATTCTCAAATGAAGAAAGAGTTTCTAGATGATACTTGTTAACATGACTGAAATAACATTTTTAATGTAATGGTTTGTTTTGTTTGTTATAGAGAGATATATCCACCTAATGTCATGAGCTATGAATGGCCAGTAACATTTTCCTTTTGCTTTCAGAATGCTGCTCGCCTGGACTCTGAGATTATATATGACCGGGACTTTGACTATGATTACTTTGGCTTCAAGACCCTTGAAAGATCCTACTTGCTGAAGGTCCAAGGGAAGGTTGTGGAAAGGCCTCAGCACATGCTGATGAGGGTTGCTGTTGGAATTCACAAAGATGATATTGATTCGGCACTCAAAACATACCATTTGATGTCTCAGCGATGGTTCACACATGCTTCTCCCACCCTTTTCAATGCGGGAACACCTAGACCCCAAGTATGTGTTATGTTACGAGCATGTCTGTTTATGGATAGTTCATGAATATGGTGTTTATGAAAGACTTTTTTTCTTTTTTGCTGAAAATTAACACAGTTTTTTGTTGTATCTCGGCAGCTGAGCAGCTGCTTCTTGGTGTGCATGAAAGATGATAGTATTGAAGGAATATATGACACATTGAAGGAGTGTGCTGTTATCAGTAAATCAGCTGGAGGAATTGGTGTATCTGTTCACAACATCCGTGCCACTGGAAGTTATATTCGTGGAACAAATGGGACATCTAATGGCATTGTTCCAATGTTGCGGGTGTTTAATGATACTGCCCGCTATGTTGATCAAGGAGGAGGCAAGAGGAAAGGTAAGTTTGTTGTGCTTGAATTGTCATTTTTAACCTATTGCCTGATGTTACTCTATTAAATCATTGTTTATCATGTTTGAAGGTGCTTTTGCTGTGTATTTGGAGCCGTGGCATGCAGATGTATTTGAGTTTCTGGATCTTAGGAAAAATCACGGAAAGGTATGGCTAAAAAGTAGCAAACTTTTCTACTTCCATATTGTCTTGTCCTACTTCATCTTATAGCACCTTTTGTTCACTGCACCAATGAACCTAGCTGTTTAAATTTGAGTTGTAATTTTCATTTTTATAGGAAGAACACCGTTCTCGGGATTTATTCTATGCTCTGTGGGTTCCTGATCTCTTTATGGAGAGAGTTCAAAGCAATGGGCAATGGTCGTTATTTTGCCCAAGTGAGGCTCCGGGTTTGGCAGATTGTTGGGGCAAAGAATTTGAGGAACTATACACCCGCTATGAAAGAGATGTAATCTTTTTTTTCCCTATCTTGTTTAAGCTTGTATTTCCTGAATGATAATTTTTTTACTGGATTTTGGTTGTTAATGATACTCGTGCATGTATCCAGGGCAAGGCCAAGAAGGTTGTACAGGCACAAAACCTCTGGTTTGAGATTTTGAAATCTCAGATAGAGACTGGGACACCCTTACATGCTTTTTAAGGTGATTTGTGTGAATCTGTTGGGCTTTTTAAGCTCTTTTCTATTATGGCATAATATTTTCCTGTTTACTTATTCCTCTTCTGTGTTTCAGGATACTTGCAACAGAAAAAGCAACCAACAGAACCTGGGTACCATAAAATCTTCAAATTTGTGCACTGAGATAATTGAATACACAAGTCCAACAGAAACTGCTGTGTGCAATCTGGCTTCGATTGCTCTACCACGATTTGTTAGAGAGATGGTAGGGCATGCTTGCAAAGCAAGCTTGTTTGAAAATTGTGTTATTTAGGTCCTGTTTGTTTTGTGACCCAGTGGAGTGTCTTTTGTTGCAGGGAGTTCCTATAGAGTCTCATCCATCTAAACTTGTTGGGAGTAGAGGTTCCAAAAGTAGATATTTTGATTTTGAGAAACTAGCTGAGGTTTGTTTTCCATCATTGCATCACAGCATTTCCTAGCATATGTGCCTACATGCATCTTCTGCTTTGTGAAGCTATTTTGTTTCATAAGCTCAGCCTGCAATTTCTGTTTTCCTCCTGCTATTGGGACAGGTTACAGGAGTGGTTACAGCCAATCTTAATAAAATAATTGATGTAAATTACTACCCTGTTGAAACTGCTAAAAGATCAAATTTCCGACATAGACCCATTGGCATTGGAGTTCAAGGTCTCGCAGATGCCTTCATGTTGCTTGGAATGGCATTTGACTCACCTGAGGTACATTTTACTCTCAACAGCTTTTCTTCTTGAAGATTAACTTTGATTAATTGCTTGGTCTGATTGTTTAGTGGCAATCAATTTCAGGCACAAAAGCTGAATAAGGACATATTTGAAACCATTTATTATCATGCTCTGAAAACTTCTTCTGAGATTGCTGCAAGAGAAGGTCCCTACGAAACGTACATTGGAAGTCCTGTGAGCAAGGTATGCTGGGTTTCTTCAAATGCAAGCACCTCAAGTGTGATTTTATTTTTCCATTTTAATATATAAGAAAGTCACAATTGTGCTGCTTTTAGCCTTTTATTGCTCCTTGGATATTTGTTATGCTCAGCAATATATTTTCACCAATAATGTTTTGCATCAATTTGCTTGAATTGAATGAAAATTTCCTTCTGTCCCCTGTGCGAGTGAATATTTTGGTAGCATGTGTTCAGCAGTTTGTTGGTTGCTGTAATTCCCAGTAAAATTTTAGCTTCCATATGAAAGAATTTTCAAGATCTGCTGGTTTTATAACTAGCAGAAAAGATTACTTTCACAAGCTTCTGATTAGTAAATTATCCATTAAATTGTGCAGGGGATTCTGCAGCCTGACATGTGGGGATGTAACTCCTTCCAGTCGGTGGAACTGGGATACCCTAAGAGAAATGATATCTAAGAATGGGGTGAGAAATTCACTTCTTTTGGCACCAATGCCAACTGCTTCAACCAGCCAGATTCTTGGAAACAATGAGTGCTTTGAGCCATATACTTCAAACATTTATAGTCGTAGAGTTTTAAGGTTTGCTATACCAACCTATTCTTTTCAGTTTATTTTAAGATCAATTGCCTTATATTTTCTATCTAATTCTCTCTTCAGCGGTGAATTTGTTGTGGTCAACAAACATCTTCTTCATGACTTAACTGAGATGGGTCTTTGGTCTCCTGCTCTGAAGAACAAAATAATCTATGAAGATGGCTCTGTCCAGAAAATCCCGGAAATCTCAGATGATCTGAAGTTTATATACAAGTATGGATAAGTGAATTTCTTCATAGCCAGTGCTCCCTTCTCTTTGTATTTTTAACCCATGAACTAATATAACTTTGGTGACAAATAGGACCGTTTGGGAGATCAAGCAAAAGACATTAGTGGATATGGCAGTTGATCGTGGATGCTTCATAGATCAGAGTCAAAGTCTTAATATACATATGGACCAACCCAATTTTGGAAAGCTGACTTCCCTACACTTCTATGCGTGGTCAAAGGTAGGCACATTGAAATGACAACAAAGAACTATAGACTTGAATGGAAAGTATAAGATGCTATATCTATTATGGTATTAATGTGCAGTCTGCTTGCAGGAGGTTAATCCAGTGTTTTTGCCACTGGCATAAAAGCAATTTTATTCTTTTGCTCTGAACAAGTGATTTTATTGTAATTGTTTATAATTCACAGCATCATGGTATGGTGGTGTGCAATGATGATTCATTTTTTTATCCATCTTTTGATTGCCAAGTCAATTCGCCCTCCCCTTTCATGCAATTAATAGTAATGTGATGCAATATTTCACTGGCTTAACCATTCCTTTTTCCTGTTTTAAAGGGTCTAAAGACAGGGATGTATTATCTAAGATCACAAGCGGCAGCTGATGCCATCAAGTTCACTGTTGACACATCTGTCTTTAAAGTAATTACCAGTCATAACCACTAGTTTTCTACCATTCCAGTTTATTTATTTCATTGAAAGTAAGTCTCATTTATGGGCAATGCAGGAAAAAGTGCCAGAATTGGATGCTGCTGATGACGATGATACTAAAATGGCTCAAATGGTTTGCTCCCTTACAAACCGCGAGGAGTGCATGGCTTGTGGAAGTTAAAGTTTGATTTAGGATCCAGAAAAGTTGTGACTTTGGCTCAGGTTCTTCTTGCATGCTGGAGGGCACAACAAATCTGGTGTGGCCAAGCACATCTGATAGGTGTTTGCTTTTAGGGGTACTTTTGTGCACGGGTCAAGTCCAATCCAGTTAAATTATATTATACATATATGTTACTTTTAATGTCTGTATAGCTTAATCCTGCTACTGCTGATTAAATCCATCAAACCCTACTTTTAATGTTTGGTGTGGCTGAAACTCTACTTCAAACTGCAAATGGAAATGCCCTTTTTTTCCAAATTCCAATGTTGGGTGTTCATGTGCGGTTTTACTGACTCGGACAGAGGTAGGACTTTGCATTTTTTGGACTAGGATAACTCGCAAACAAGTAGCAGAGGATTAACTAGATACTTCAAACATTTATTATTTTTATTAAACATGAACTTGAAATTTGATATATATATGGAATAACATCTTTTTAAATATGAATACGGTGATAATTCAATTGACATAATTTTTTTAAAAGTTATAAAACATGAAATTAGCTTGGATTCATGGGAAAAAAAGAATATTTAACCATTCAAATCTTTTGTAACATGAGTTATAAGAATGAAATTATATATAGAAAATAAATTGGAAAACAAATATAATGTTAAAGAGTGAAATTAAAATGAAATAATTGTTTTAAAAAAAAGAAAAATAAATACAAATTGATTAAAAAAAGAATCATGAAATCTAATTAATAATTAATCTAAATGTTTAAGGTTGAAAGATGAAAAAAAAGTATCTTTTTCAATCTAGGTCAACCTTTAAAACCTGTGACATAATAAGAGATTAGTTATAAGAATGAAATTTTATTTAGAAAATAAATTGGAAAACAAATTTATTGTTAAAGAGTGAAATAAAAAAAGTTATTTTTTTATAAGAAAAGGAAAAAGAATACAAAGTCAATTTGGAAAACAAATCATGAAATCTAATTAATAATCAATCTAAATGTTTAAGGTTGAAAAAAAATATCTTTTCAATCCAAGTCAATCCTTAAAACCCGTGTCACTATAAGAGATTACTCTATAGGAAGTTAATTAGAAATGAAATAAAAAACTTAAATTCTTAACAAATTTATTGTTGAATGATGAAAATTAAAAAAAAAGTTTTAAGTCAATTAAGAAGAATTTGATAAACTCATGATCTAAATCATGAGAAATAAAATCAGAAAATATTGCAAACCTTAATTTACAACCAACTAAATATTCAAGGTTGGAGTTGAAAAAAATAAATTAAAAAATATAAAAAAGACTTGAATTAATATGAGCTTACCTTCTAAACTTGTAATTCAGATCATAATTGCATGACCGTGTAACCCTTTACCTTGACACTTTTACTGACATGGTGAAATGCCATTTTTGTGGTGGAGGGAGGTTGCTTGGGCTATCTAATCTCAAACAATTCTCCCTACCATCTTGTATGCTAGATATTTATTTATTTTAATTTTTATATATATTAAAATATCAAATTATCCCTAACACCATATAATATTAACAAAAAAAACCATCTATTTTACTGGTGACTGATCAAACAAATCATCTATACAGAGGGAATGAGTATATATTTTGAGCTGTCACTTGATTTAGTTGTTTATAATATATACTTCAATGATCCCATCTTTCTTCTTCACAAACTACACTCGGTCGAATGAACTTCTTATCTAATAAGTCCTGCAATTGTTCCTTTAGCTCTCTCAATTCTACTAATGCCATTCTATATGGTGTCATTCATATTGGTTTGGTACTCGAAACCAAATCAATAGAAAACTCAATCTTCCCTATACGGAGGCAATCTAGGTAATTCATCAGGAAATACATCGATGAACTCTTTATCCATAGTAGACTTGGTTTAACCGGGGAATTTCCTTATCTACATTCACTATGTGTGCTAGGTAACACTGTACCCCTTTTCGTGTCATTCTCCTCGTGATAGTCGACAATATAATTTTAATGGAAGGAAAATATAGTCATTAAATTGTGCCTAAAAAGTGAAAATTCAAAAATGTCCCTCTAGCCATTAAATACTTTTCTTGCTTTTGTGGAGAATTTAGCAAATTTATCATGAAACAAATTGTGAAATGAATGAGTTAACCTTGACGAATTCAACAATGACTAATTAACCCTGAAAAGATTATTTTATCTCTTATTGAGACCCTTTTGTCTACAATACCTTTTTCCACTCTAATTAGTTTATGTTGATAAGATTACTAGTTTGTGTTGTGTTGCAGGTCAGATCAAAAATGTTTTTAATATAAAATAAATATCTAAGTGTTGTTAACATGTTTTATAATAAAACATGATGTATATTGAACAATATTTTTTTCCTCAAATATTGATATTAAGACATGTTAGATGATATATGTTTTCAAATATTAAGATTACAATATTATATTGATTTAGGTCAACCTATCAAATCTTTGATCTTAATCATGAGACCGTGGTAATTTTATAAAAAGCAAATTAAAATAAATTATGAAAGTTAATTTCTAATTAATCTAATGTTAAAGAATAAAATTAAAGAAAAATATAAAATTAAAGAAAAGACAAGAATGACCTATATGGATCAATTTCAATCAACGTGCCAAACTAATAACTCAAGTCATGATATCATGATATTTCCATGGAAAAAAAAATCCATTAAGTCTAATTTTCAACCCCTTAATGTTTGAAAGATAAAATTGAAAAAAAAATACTTTTTTATGTTTCAATTTTAAATTGAGAAAAAAAAACTAAATTCATGAGATCACGAAATACCATAGAAAGAAAATTGAAAGAAACTATAAAGCCTAATTTTTAAATAATATAATATTGAATGATGAAATTAAAAAAAAACTATATATATATATAACAAAAGATAAACTCATGAGAAATTGAAAAAAAAATCAATTAAAAAATGATCCAATAAAATTAACTTAACTAGGGTTAAATTGATAAACTCACGACTCGGATCATAAATTAGAATAACCTCATAAAAACAAAATAAAAAAAATACACAGAATCAAACCTGACAACTTAATTGATGATATAAATCACGACATAGAGATAACTCCATAGAAAAAAAAATAAAACTTAGTTCTTAACTGATTTAACGTTAAAGGATAAAATAAGGAAAATCAATTAGAAAAGACAAAAAAAGAAAGAATTGAGTCAATCGAGGTTATCATGTTAGAACTGCGATCTAGATCAAGAAATCAAGATAAATTTATAAAAAACAATTGAAAAAAAAAAGAAAAATTCACTTATAATAAATCTAATATT
>CM055035.1:14502601-14528764 GCA_029204005.1 Salix udensis
ATAAAATGTAGTTGTCGCACCCCTCGCGAGAGCACAGTATCGTGATGACCCTCCCCGTGAGCGGGGGAAATCCTGTGGGGGTCTTATCTTTATTTTTATGGAAAAAGGAGTCACCACCTAGTATTATGGTTACTAGGAAACTTAAAACTGGTCTTTAAGAGATTCTAAGGCAAGGGACTGGTTGCGTAAAGGGAATGTTTTAGCACCCCTAATACGCCCTACCTGAGGTAAGTTGCTTGACGTTTTGGTTGGCTTATGATTTGTTATGGTTTTGATCTTTCAAAGAATATGTTTATTAAATGATGATGGTGTATTACCCCTCCGAATATTAGCAAATTATCCCCGCCGAATATTCTGGATATTAACCCCTTAGGATTTATTTATCCAAACACCGACAGTGAATAATAGCAAATTATCCCCGCCGAATATTCTGGATATTAACCCCTTAGGATTTATTTATCCAAACACCGATAGTGAATAATAGCAAATTACCCCCACCGAATATTCTGGATATTAACCCCTTAGGATTTATTTATCCAAACACCGACAGTGAATAGTAGCAAATTATCCCCGCTGAATATTTTGGATATTAACCTCTTAGAATTTATTAATCCAAACACCGACAATGAATAATAGCACATTATCCCTGCCGAATATTTTGGATATTAACCCCTTAGAATTTATTTATCCAAACACCGACAATGAATAATAACACATTATCCCCGCCGAATATTTTGGATATTAACCCCTTAGGATTTATTTATCCAAATACCGACAATGAATAATAAATTCCCAAAAATAAGATTTTGATATTTTTGAAATATTGGCCAATACCATTTGGATTTTTACAAACATGTTGTAAAATCTCAAAATGCGAGAAATGATTTTTCTTTGCGAAATCCATGCTAAAACACATTTTCTCTTCAAACTCCAAGATAATATATATTTTTTTTGAAAGAAAAAGATTTTTTAAAATATGCTAGTGTATTGGCTGTATGCAAGAAAACAACACATTTTATATTTTTCTAAAAAAATAATTTATTTACAATTTTTGTATTTTTGTATTTTTATTTTTTTGTTTATTGTTGGGCTGGGCTGGGCTGCCAGCCCTCCCACTAAATTGGGCTGGATCGACCCATTAATCCTCTACCCGAGCTTTAAGCCCATTTACTCTCGGACTAGGATTCTAGTCCACACGGGCTGGAAGCCCGTCTTCTTTCGGGTTGGTCTTCCAGCTCGGTGGGCTGGAAGCCCTGCTTTTAGCAACAGGCCGGGCATAAAGCCCGACCCACACGGCCCAGCGAGGAGTGAATTAATTCACTCCCTGCTGCATGCAGAGAGGAAGATGACAAATAGTAAATTTTTGGAGTGTGATGAATGACGTACCTGTTAACACCCTTGTGTAGAGGAGGTCGTGGTGGCGTCGGAAATGGTGGCCTGTGTTGGCCGGAGTGGACGTCGGAAGGTGACGGGCTGTGCTTGCTGCGACGGTGGATTTGCTTCTGCCTTCGCCTGAGATGGTGGCTGGGATGCTGGGGTTGAGGGGTGGCTTCTAGTGATGACAAGACAGCTTTTGGTGGCTGAAACTGGTGGCCAAAGTTGCTGAACCAAGAGGGAGAGAGAGAGCGGCTCCTCTGGTTTTAGAGAGAGAAACGGTCTACCGAGAGAGAAGAGAGAAGAAAGAAAAGGAAAAAAAACTGGTGATGCCGGGGTTGGTTGAAGAAAATTGCTTGAGTTTTTTACGTAAATTTTCTCTCCTAATCTCCTCTGTTTTTTTCTTCTTTCTACGTCCCAAATCCTCTCTCTCTATTTCTACTTTTTTTCTTTCTTTTCGTTTTCGATCCTCACTCCCCCTTTTTTCTCCTCTCTCGATGCTATTTATAACAGATAAAAACAACCCTTCGGCTACCAAAATTTGAATGCAGGTGCCGCCATTGAAATTTTAATGCAGGACGCTCCTGAACATTTAAGGCCGGGCACGCCGGAACATGCATGCAATGCAATTTTCAAGAATATTTAAGAAGGTAAAAGTATGGTTTGGTCCCTCAATTTATAATTTCTCTAATTGTACCTCAATTGGATTTGAGCTTTTAATTTTGCACAATTGTATCCCCTAAAAAATTCAATCTCAACCTTAGCTTTGCGTGACCTTTTTATTCTGGTCCTTGGTTTTTGATTTTCGCGATTTAACCCTCAATTGGCCATTAAACTCTCAATTTGTTCAATTTCGCCCTTGTACCAAGATATTTTTTTTTTGGATATATTTTTTCAGAAACATAAAAATAATGAGTCAAAAATTGGGTATCAACAGTAGTAATGGAAATGCGATTATTAAAAATAGAAGCTTCAGTTTTGCCTGCAATATATAATTTTGAATTGTTTGCAGCAGATAATTTTTTAGATGTGTTTTGTAAAAATCATTTTGGAACTATGTCTTCTTTAATGCAGTTAAAAATTGCACTGTATCAAATAAGGTAATAGTATCGAGTTTGAAATCATTAGAAAAACCTAGAGTGATTCTGATCAAATATTTTTTAAAAGAAATTTGTGTTAGCACATTTAAGAATTCATCATCAATATGCCTAGTGTTTGTATGTGGTAATGCATGAGACTCAAAAGTTTGGTCTTCTAGTTCGGATTCAGTGTTAGATTGATTCTCGATTTTAAACGGAAGTTATTGTAGTATGGTAGAGTCTTTCTACTAAGCTTGTTTGAGGGTTTGTAACTCAGTTTTGAGAGTCTTAATATCAGAATGTAGTTTCGGGATTGTAATTAAGGTTTTGATTTTCTTCTTGTTGAGCATTTTTGTAAGGTCATTGATGTATGTATTGGTTGAAAGTAACACAATACGGTTTGGAGGGTTGGTTGGAGGTTGGTCTAATTTGTTGTAATCTTTCAACAATCTTTCCAAGTAGACCTTTTGTAATAGAGGATCGTCAAGTCTTTTGATGGCCTTTAGAATGAACTCTTGGTCGTGGGACAAGAAATTGAGTTTTTTAGAATCTGTAGAAGCATCAAAGGTAGCACTGGAAGTTACTATCTCATCTACTTGAAATTATTTTTCAGAAGTGCTTGAGGAAGAAGAATCTGTGTTTGTAGCTTCAATGCACAAGTTTTGTATGAGATTGATGTTGTCTTCATCAATCTGAAGTTCATGGAGCTTGGTGTTGATTTTGCAGAACTTGGATGTGTGTCCTTTCTGATTGCATCTATAATAAGTGATGTTTTTCAGGTCAAAGTGTTTGAGCTTTGTCTTAAAAGTTTTTGAGTGTTTGGTGAATTTCTTGTAGGTTTTTTTGTAGTAAGTTTGTTCATGTTTGGAATGGAATTGTTTTTGGTATTTGTGGGATGATCATTTGTATGGTGGTTTATGGCTTGGGTTGTGTTTGAGTTTTGAACAGTTCCCACTGCAGGAGGATTTTTTGCTAAAAATATCTAACTAGTGATAGAAACTACCTAACTCTTTCTTGGTATGTTTCATTTCCTACTTCAAATGCTTTTGGAGTTTGAGATCTTGGCAAATCTTAAGACCTTATTTTTGGGTGAAGCTCACAAGTTTACCGTATGTAAGCTGGTCATATGTTATGGTTTTGGATGTGAATGTATCTTTGATTTTGTTACAGACCTTTTCTCCTAAGAGAATAGGTAAGCCTGCAAGGAATTTTTCTTTTCAAAAAGGTTGGTTTGAATTTTCCCTAACCATGACTCGAGTAAGGAAGGTGTTTTTGTATTATTGAAAGTCACTAAGCTTTTTTCATCGAAGGTTGGAAAGAAGCTTAACATTTTTGTCTTTCAAATGGGATGGATCTCCAATGAAATGTAAGGATAAAAGTTGATACTGCATCTTGGATGGTATTTCCAGATGAGTCAAGGACATGGCAGTTAAAATCGCGAGTCAACTCGCAAACTCGTACGAGTTTGCGAGTTGGCTCTTCAAACCGGGTTGGACCGGTAGAAAAATCGAAACCGGTCAAACTCGGTCAAAATCGGTCAAAATCGTAAAAATCGGACCGATTTTACGATTTAACGAATTCTGCCGTCTCAGCTTCCTTCACTCTTCGTTCATTTGAAATTTTCCTTTCAATTTTTCACAAATCACAATAGACAGTCAGACACTCACGCCTTGGTCACACGCACCAAATTCTCAGAAAACCTTTCAACGAGAAGCACCAAATTCTTCCCCAAATTCTCAGAAAACCTTTCAATTTTTCACAACAGAAAACCTTTTGCCCTAAATTCTCAGCTCGAAATTCTCTTCTCTTCTCAGCACAAAACACCCAAATCATCAGCCCTAAACCCCAAAATCTTCTCTTCTCTTCTTAGCTCAAAACCCCCAAAATCGTCAGCTCTCAACCCCTAAATATTCTCTTCTCAACTCAAAACCCCCAAAATCATCAGTTCTGAGTTCGGTGGCCTCCTCCCCAGGACCCCAGCTGTTGTTCTCATCCTTCTCGTCGCCATTAAAGGTTAGTGCTTCTCGTTGTTCTCAGTTGCTTGATTTTGGTTTTATCATTTATAAATATTAAAATAGAACTGACGATTGAAAGAGCTGTGAAAAAATGGATTTAAATCCTGTTCTTGAAGAGGATTGGTTTTGTTCCATGCTTTGTTTAATTTATTATAATCACCGTGGAATCAAGCTGGATTTTCTGTTTGGATTTTTGTTATAAGTTATTATAATCCCTCGATGAAGCTTGTTCGTGATACTGATAATTTGACAAAATAGCTTGGAGTATATCTGACTGATGGTATCTTGGATGCATATGTTTAGCAATCGTTTCAGTGCTGGCCTTGGAAGTTCTTGTCATTGATCTTTTTTTTTTATGTCTCTCTCTGTGAGAGGGGATGCTTGGTTTTATCAATGTCGGGGAAGGGGGAACTTGCATGTCTGTCAGTTTATTTGATTTCTAACATGAAGGCCAAATGGCTGGCCTGCATTTATCTCGGTATGTCACTGATCATACCAGTTTTCATATGCAAATGTTATAAATGATAGATTAAGCCATCAAAGCAGTCAAGCTAGGTGAAATATTAGAGCATTCTACCTGTTATTAACTACTGAAAATATTAGAGAATTCTACCTGTTATTAACTACCTGGAAATTAATAAATCACTGATTTCACACGCAAAGTAGACTTACTGAAGGAAATATCTCTGCTCTTCCTGTTATTAACTACTGAAATTTTGGCATATCTTGCTCTTTATCACCATGAACTTTTGAATAAACATGCCATAATATTTTGAAATAATTCATACCGATTGAGCATGATGGCAGATGAAATGGATAAGCTGTTTAATCATTGTTGGACATAATCTCTTGTTCTCCTGCATTTCAAAATATATCCCAAGTTTCAGATTATTGGATGTCATGCATGGGAATTTCATTGTGTAGCTGAGATTTTATTGCGTGGCTTGTAATTGTTGAATTCCCAAGTTACCTTATTTGAT
This sequence comes from Salix udensis, assembly GCA_029204005.1. NCBI lineage: Eukaryota > Viridiplantae > Streptophyta > Magnoliopsida > Malpighiales > Salicaceae > Salix > Salix udensis. Next base: position 14,508,050 of record CM055035.1, read on the forward strand.
GTATTATTTCAATGAATTGCAGATTACATGGCATCCAAAAAAACTACCAGTGGCAATAGACTTGATGTGGGATGGCAGCATGGTATAGATATTGAGAACACTTCAAGAAAAGTTCAATGCAAGTATTGTCAGAAAATTTTCAGCGGAGGCATTTATCGTTTCAAGCATCATTTGGCTTGCACTCGAAAGGATGTTGAGCCATGTCATCAAGTACCAGCAGATGTGAAGCAGATGATGTTAAATGTGTTGGTGAAAAATCTAGAAGCATCTGAGAAGAAAAGAAAGGCTTCTCTGTTTTTTAGAACTGGCGAAGATGCAGACGAAGATTTTGAAATTAGCTCAATTAACAAGGGAAAGAAACCAATAAGTGGAAGTGGAAGTGCTCAAATGACCATCAATCAGATGCTAAAGAAGGATATTAGAGAAGAAGCATGTCAACAAATAGCAAGGTTTTTTTACACTAGTGCTATTCCTTTTAATTGTGCTAGAAACCCTGAGTTTGTTAAAGCGCTTGAATTAGTTGCAAAACATGGGCTCGGATTTAAGCCTCCATCTTACCATGATATTAGAGAGAAGTACTTAAAGCAAGAAGTAGATAACACAATGCGTTTGCTTGATGACTATAAGCTAGAATGGAAAAAAAACAGTACTGCTCAATAATGTCGATGGATGGGTGATAGGAAAAAGACGCTCTATTTGTAACTTTTTGGTTAATAGTCCTAGAGGAACTTTTTTTTTATCATCCGTAGACACATCTCATATATCCAAAACAACTTTTAAAGTATTTGAGATGTTAGATGCTATTGTTGAAAGGATTGGAGAGGCAAATGTGGTGCAAGTCATTCACTGATAATGCTTTCGCGAACTATAAGAGCAGTTTGGGCATTTGTTGATGGAAAAAAAGAAAAAAACTTGTATTGGACACCATGCTGCTGCTCATTGTATTGATTTGATTTTGGAAGATTTTGAGAAGAAACTAGAGGTGCATGCTGTAACCATTGGTAAGGGGAGGAGAATCACCACTTATATATATTCAAGATCTCTCCTTATTTCCATGCTTTGAGAAAAGTTCACAAAAGGACAAGATTTGATCGGGCTCGGTGCCACTCGATTTGCCACTGCATACTTGACTCTTGGATGTTTGAACAATTGTAAGATTACACCGATGTCAATGTTCACTTCAGTCCAATGGAGGTCAAGTCGGTATTCAAAAAAGTGAAGAAGGGCGGCAAATTCAAAATTGTGTTTTTGGGACTGACAAGTTTTGGCATGATGTCTCTGAATGCATCAATGCGGCATTTCCTCTTATAAAAAGTTCTTCGATTAGTTGATTCGGATGAGATACCGGCCATGAGTTTTATATATAAAGCCATGATGGAAGCGAAAGAGAAGATAAAAGTGAATTTTGGAAATGTGCAAAAAAGGTGCAAATTATCTATTATGTCAATTGTTTATTTAATATAACTATTGTTTTATCTTATGTTATTTAATGTTGATGTTAATATCCTAATTTTTTATTTTCTTTTGTAGATATATACACGTATGTGATATTATTGATGCAAGATGGGAGCTTCAACTTCACAGGACCTTTGCATGCATTTGCTTATTGGTTGAATCCTCATTATCATTATATTACTGATTATAAACAAGACAAAACTATTAAATATAGAATGTATGGCTGCTTGGATCGGATGGTGCTCGATGAAGTAGAGAGGGGGTAAAGTTGATTTACAACTTAATATATTCTCCGAAGCAAAGGGGGTTATTTGGCATTGAGGCTGCCAAAAAAAGCAAGGGATAAAAAGACTCGGCTAGATGGTGGGATTCTTATGGAGATGAATGTCAGAGCTAGAAAAACTTGCAATTCGAGTTCTAAGCTTGACTTGCGGTTCATCCGGATGTGAGCGTAGCTGGAGTGCGTTTGAGATGGTAAGTTTTTTTAAAAAAAAACAAATATTGTTTTCATTTTTTTATAAGAATCTTATATTTTATCAATTGTGAATTTTTTTTATAGGTTCATACTAAAGCGAAGAAATTGTCTACAACAGAAAAAAAATGAATGACTTGGTTTTTGTGATGTGTAATTTGAAAATGAATGATAAGGACAAAAAGCAAGTCATTGATTTTGATGACGTTGTAGATGATCTTCCATCCGATGATGAATGGGTGATCGAAAGAGAAGGACATGGTGGTTCATCGAACATTAATTTACTTCAAACTATTGATAGTGCAACACGAAGACAAAATGGAGCAGGAAGACGATAGTGATGAAGATAATTTTAATGGTGTTGAGATGAGTACTTGAAGCCACCGAAGATTATTTTGAAACTTTGCATTCAAGGAGTTTAGAGTTAAATAATGTTGGCACCAGGTAGTACTAGTAATCTTTTTCATTGTGATGCTATTGATGCAATTCCTGGACATAGTGAGGGGGGTGGAAGTGAGCGAAGGCTGGTTTTAGTTTACATTGTACGCCCGGTGAAGATTTGTTTTAAATTTGTTAGTTTTTAACTTATGAACTTTTAGGGACATAATTATTTTGTAATGTGTTTTGAAGCTATTTTACATCATGTATGAACCTAAACTAATTAAGTTTTATGTCCATAATTATGCTATTTTGTATTCAGAAATATTTTACAAACGATTTTACGATTTTTCTTCTCACACGATTTTAGCTGTGATTTTACGATTTTTGTACGGACATTTCGGGTACGATCTTCTACGATTTTACGATCCGATTTTTCGGAGCCCTTTCCGATCCGTGTCAAAATCTCGATTTTGACTGCCTTGGTCAAGGATGTGTTTGATCTTCATATGTTTGAAAGGAATTTAAGATATGAAGATGGTCTAGTTCAGTGATATGGTAATCCCACCATCCTTTGCACTGGCCGGAGAAACCAACAATAAGAAGTTCAACAATAGTTCTGTCTGGAGTTCCTGTTTGGGTTTTGTAGGCATTAACTGCATTGTCATTTGTTGTAAAGTATTCAAAATGTTATACTTATTTATTCCATCTATGTTCCATTCATAGAGGGATGAAGCATTGCATTTGTAATGGTTAAGGATGTTTGGCTTAGTAGATGTGGTGATATTTGGAGCAATGGTTGTTTTAGGTTTTTGCCATGAAAGTCTGTTGGTTTCAGGCTGTTGGTTTGGAAAAGCATCTTCATTTGAAAATTGCTCTAGGCTATTTTGTAAGGTATTCACAATGTTTGTGGATGCTTGTGGTGTGTCTAGGACAGTTATGGATGAATTGTCTAGATTTTGTAGTTGTGTTTTGATGGCTTTGAGAAAATCAATTTGATTCTCTTGGATTTGTATCTGGCTTGTCTTCGTCACCTAGCAAGGTTTGAAGACTGGGTTTTTTAGTTTTAGTTCAGCTGAAGTTTTGGTGGTGATGGTGCCAACTGTGCTAGTACTGGCTCGTTGTAAATATTTTTTTCCATACGGTTAAGTTGTTTACCCAATGTATTGAGGGTGGTATATGTAAATTTGTTTTGGTTGATGATGTGTTTGGTGATTAAAAGGGAATCATCACTAGGTAATTTGTAAGGGTGTTGCATTGACTGTTTAGTTAGTATGGGTTATTTGGATGTTTCTCAGTGGTGGATATTCATACTTAACTGTTTGTCCACTAGTGAGGTTCCAAGTAGAGGTTTTAGACCTTGATGTAACTGGACATGTCTATTTGATGGACGCAAATGGATATGCAATATGGTGTACAAATGTATAATGTAACTCGAATCAATCAAAGAATAGCATATTTGATTCATGTAATGTAATGTACTCATAAAATTGTTTTTGTATTTCACTTTTTTATGTGTGAAAGTTTTAGGAAAACCAAATTCTTTTTTTAGAATTATAGGGACCATAAAAATCTGATTTGAAAAAGGTTTTGTCAAGAACAAAATGTTTTTCTAAAGTCAAAACATTTAGCTTGTTTTCAATGTTTTCTGTTACTAAGGAGAATGTTGGAGATGTTGGGGGTGATTGTTTTTCAGGGTTGGTATACACTAGTTTTGGAATATTTATAGTGTAATCTGCTTGTTGGAAACTAGCATAAAAGATTTTGAAACTCTTTTCAAAACTCATTCATCTTTGGCAAAGATTCCACAATCAACACTATTTGAGAACATATAATTTTTTTTAATTTACATAAGATGATGAAACCTGTTTTGATCACTCAAGGTATGATGAATCATGTCTTGATTACTCAAATACCTTTCATGTAGTTTATGTTATACCCAATATTATCCTGTTTGTTACTTTAGATTAGGACAATGTGTGGTCAAGATCAAACCATAACACTCCTATATAAAATAAGTTATTTATCTTAAATTTTATGATAATTTACACAATTATCACGAGAGTCTTACATAAACATAAGTGGTCTCTCTATAGAAAATTATCTTGTGAGCCAATTCAATATACATGTCATTTGACAAGCATCTTTACATTAAATTTAGGTACCCCTCATACATTAATTTATAAGAGCAACTGCTTTCTTTCATAAATAAAAAATATAATATATATTAGTCTCAACAACTCTAATTAATGCTCAATCTTAATAGAACATTGACTAAGAATATTTAGTAACAATGCTTTGATGCTTAAAAATCCTATAATTATAAGAATTTTATAATTTTATTTATAAAATATTTTGTCACATGAACTTTATATTTACTCTAGATTCATTAATTAAACATTAGACTTATTAATGAAACATAAATAAATATTATAAATTAATAAAACTATTAATAATAATAAATATATTTTACATGAATCGAATATCAAGAAGGTGTTGAAATATAGAGCAGCAAACTCTTCAGCTTATCTCCTGCATAGTTTTTCAAGACATCCAACATTCAAATTTAGAGCTCCTTAAGAAAAAGCCTCTGAGAAACATCGATTCGCAATGATTTCAATCGGTTGCGGCCACATGAGTAATCCTCAGGAAAATAAATCAAGCTCCAGTTCCTAGCAACTTTTTATTTTCTTATAACAGAGTTGGCTGGTCAGCTTGCATGCATAACAATTAATTTTCAGATTCACCGAATACCCTGCAAGTCCAATGAACAGATAATATACCACGAGGTAACAAACATGCACAGAAAAGCTTGAACTCGAGCACAGAGAAAAAGAACAAGTCTATTCCCCGCGAGGCCAAGATCTAAAATGCAGTTCTTAACTTCTAATTCCACGAAAGAATGCAATAATCCCTGTATACTATCAGGAGCACTGATGATCTTGGGACATGATACAACACTCAATCTTGAAGCAAAGAGAATTCTCGAAATTCATCGTTAAGAATAAGAAAGCAGGTGGTATAGCAGCGGGGCCCCTTACCTAGCCGAAACTGGAACTCATCATGGATATGGTAGTCCTGCGACAAGATATGATTCGCTTGGTGTTTTCCATTGTAATTTCACGCCAACCAATATCTTTGAGCCAAGTCAGACTGTTACTGTAACTTGTAAAATGGTGGTAGAATAATTACTTGGAATACTGAAAGAGTACCTGTCACCATCTTTATGTATCTTGGCAGATTGGTTAAAGTTTGATACTAATAGAACCTTCCAACAATCATGGATGCTGGTTGCTTCTGATGAAGTCATCGCTCGTTGATTGGATGTCCATTACTTTTAATCAGTTTTGGTGGTTTCATTTTGGCCTAAACAACTATAATATTTCGTATCAGTTAAAAAAATAAGATAAAATCATGTGATTTTTACTTCAATTAAAAATTTGGTTTGTTCTAGAAATTCTGCCTCAATTTCAATCGGAATGTTTCAACTTCGATCCGATCGTTTGGTTTCGACCAAATAATATTTTTTTTTAATAATAATCATATTTTTTAATTCGACTGTTAATTTGAGATGAAATTTTACGAGGAATCTCCAGACATATTTATATATATTATATTAAAATTTTAGAGTAAATAAAGAATATAATGAACTTGTGAGATTAATGATGATTTTCTCATAATATTATACATGTTCATAATTTTATTCAGAAAAATTATTATATTATATCATTTTTAGATTAAATTGCACAGTTCTAAATAATTTTATTTTTAGAATTGAACTAATTTTTTTTGAATTAATATATTTAATTATACACACACACACACATAAACAATATAACCCTAAAACAGCATGCCGAAATACTCCGAATCCAAAACATTACATTCCAATTGAACATGAATGAACAACCTTGCCTTCCATAGGAGCAAAATGTTCGAACAATTTCTTAAGAGAATTTGTAGCAAATTCAACAGTGCCCTAGTCGGGTCCGAAACTAGAGCATCCATTTCAAGACTTTTTGTGTTTTTTTCCCCTCGGGACTCCAAGGATAGGAATGATTGATTGATTTGCAGAATCAATGAACACACCATAGATACAGAAACTAACATTGCAAGTCCTTCTCCACAACATGGACAACACGCTCAAGATACCCTGATCCGGTTGTAAATCGAACTTGTTCGATCCATTGATTAACCAGTCTTTAACTTTAAGATGGTGGCAAAATCAGAATAGAGAGAAACTACGTTTGCGTAAGTTTAACAGAAGCCTTCCAGATACTTTTTGAAACTCATTTTCAACAGTGTACAAAGTTACTGTATGTGACTACAAATGACTGCACTCCAAGCAATTAACGATGCTCAAGTCTTTTTTTTGTATGATACATACATTCATGTTACCTAAATAGAAAGAAAACCAAAAATCTAAAATGTAAATCAACAAATATTTGCCAGAAAGTTGACAGTCCAATCATATGATCCAGTGGTAAATTTCACAACAGTTGGGATCCATAATGATCTGCAAGAATGAGACTAGAGGTCTTAATTTCGTGCACCTTAAACCATTCAAAAAATTAAAAGAAGAAGAGAATTATTGTATGACAGCAAAGTACTCACCAAAGAAGAAAATTGTGGTGCATGATCCTCGTGAATGTTGTTAAGAACTTTACCATTACTACCGTATAAGCCATCAAACTCTTGCTACCAAGGAATTCAAGCCCCACACCTTTTTGTAGAAATATCCTGCAATTAATGATTCAAAAAAATAAAAGAAATTCAAGCGCAAAACATAGCATGAATGATTATACATGTTTTAGACAAAAAGGGAAGGTAGTGTAGCAGCCGTGTTACTTACCTAGCCAAAATTAACGGAACTCATCACGTATGTCGTGCTCATTATCTTCATCAATGAAAATAGCACTGTAAAATACGTATGGGTTCTCAATCATCTCTGTCAATGATAGCCGTCCATCTTTGTCCGAATCTGCCTGCAATAGATTTCATACAATGTTCAACAACAGAGCTTCTACGTGCAAGAGATCAACTTAATTGTTACGTTACTATTGAAGAAATACAAAGGAAACACTGCTACCAAGCACACATCCATGCATCAAGACATAAAAGCTATTTGCAGTCAAGAAAATACCTGTGACAAGATGTAATCAACTTGTTGTTTTGCATAGTAACGCTCTGATGGATGAAGTTTTCCAATTATATGTAGCAACTCTACATCCGACAAAAATCTATGAAGAGCACACAGCCAACTCAAAGTATTATTAATGTAGCTTCTAAACCATTTGTGGATGTATTATTACTAGTTAAGGAATACTGACAAAAAAACACAGAAAAGACACCAGATAAATACCCATCGCCATCTTTGTCCAGCTCATCGAACAACTTCTTAGCAGGGGCCTCCACTGAATCTTCTGACAGATATGATGAATTATGACCTTCTTCACCATAATTTCTCACCAAGTCAAATAGCCCGTGGAAAAACTCTTGAAAGTTAACCTTCCCATCTTTGTCGGAATCTCTTTCCCTAAAAGAAGGAAGAAAGAATGAAGAACAACAAGACTAACAAGAGCAACTATACGAAAGAGTACTAGGTGAATTTTGATTTGGAATGCATTTAAATCATTAAAATAGGAGCCTAGAAACCAAGGAGAAAGCATTATATTCTGCAGGCTTATATTATAGTATTTATATTCCTGACATTGCTCCCCATTCTTCTCCGCAAGGACCACAAGTTATAATCCAAAATCATCATGATAGACTAGAGCGTCTTATATGGAACCTTTTATGTGCTTATGTTAGTATCACATCCAAATGAAATGGAGGTATTTCTCCAGCTTTTCCTTCTAAAAGTTTCCACAAATTTTGAACTTCAAAAGCTTGTGACAAATAACCTCCCATATGAACATCTGAAAAAAGTCCATCAAATGTCTTTAAAACACAAACCCTTAGATTATATGAGATCATGTACAATATAATTCTGGCTAATTGGTAAAACTGACTCTCTGTATATAGTTTAAATCAGAGCATTGATTGATGGAATCAACATTAACTTCTAATTCTATGTTTTCCTCTAAGTTCAAACACAGAACAATAGCCTAATTGGTAAAATGACCTGCTGGAACTCCAGGTAAAATCTAACTTAACCCATGGCCTTTTGTTTTTCTGATTTTGGTAACTCGATCTATCAGGTCAAAGCAATTAACTGAAACTGGGTATTTTTTTTTTTGTTTTTCTAGTAGTGTGCGAAGCCTAATGGACCATAACGGAGTCAGCGATTTAAAAAAAATCACTAAAAAAAGCATTTTTTTCTAGCTATGATACTGCAATGAGGAAAAAAGCAGCAGGTAGAATCTGTCACCTTAATCTCTCACACAAAAGCCAAATCCAAATGCCAAATCAAAGAATAAACAGGTTACTAGAAGAGGCAAGGTACAAATTTCTTAGAGAGGCAAATTGATGTAATAATCTCAGTCACCTTACTTCCTCCTTGCACAACCATTGAAGTAGCTTTGGGTTTTTGCTGTCAGCAGGATGTTGAAAGCTGAAAGATAATATAGAAGAATTGGAAAGGCACACACCAATCAGAACAAAGTAACAAGTTTCTCTTTTTCCAAAATTGAACTTGGTAATCAAAGTAGAAGCTCACTCATTGAACTCAGTTATATTCAGAAGACCATCTCCGTCTGCATCTGATGCATTGAAATGCTCTTCTTTCCACCAACCCATGTCATTGCCAAAAGAACTTTCATCTGAAAATCACATAAAACAAGGTTACGATGGCTTATGGTTCAGCAGTCAGCTACTTTCAGTTGCACTAAAAATTTCAAAAACAGCAGGAAACTGACACAGGTCCTCCATGAAAGAATTCGGGGGAAAGGGGGAGCTTAGTAATGGTAAAGTACACATATTAGCACATGATTCAAAAGTAATCTTAGGTGTCTGAGAAAATGTTTATTTTTCTATCAGTTTCTAGAAAAGTCCTTAAATCCCCTAATACCACAACGTTAGTGGTTTCTTAGATAATTCACCTGGATTGTTGGATACTGATATACATTCTTAGAGGCTAAATCATCGCCTATGCGTCATGCAATGTCTTATTCCAGTAAATGGGTAGCATGTCAACTCTTACGGTTAAAAAGATGATTTTACACAATACTCTTTTTAAAGCAAATCCTCCTGAAGCACTTCTGGACAGAACGGGAATAAACTTCAATTACATAGCTCAAAAACATATGAGAACGCTCATACAAACATCTATACATAAAAGAATGTGCTGCAAGTAAGTAGTAAGGACATTTACCTGAATCATGTACCCAACTAGGTGGCTTATACTCAGCGAATGAAATGAACCCATCATGATTTTTATCATGAACATCCATCTCCCTTTTAGTCCTGTGCATAGCTTCCTTCTCAGATTGTTTCAAACTCCACTCAATCAATTCATGTTCACTCAGATAACCATCAACTGGTTCCACATCAATCTTTGGAAATAGCACCAGCAACCTATCCATCACATAAAAGAAATTCAATCTTCACCACATAAGATGATAAAAAATCATTTCTCTATCATACAAAAAGACACAAAAATCTAATATTCAACTCATAAATGCAAAATTCTAGACACCATTATCTTTATTACCTGCTAAGGACAGCATAAGCACCATAAAAATCCAAACTTGTTCACAAAAACACCACAAAAAACCCAGTCTTCAATTACCTATTAGTAACATTAAATTTCTCTTTATCATTCAAATAATCTTCAGCATCCATAAAATCTACCCGCTCAGGCTGTGACTCGTGACCAGGAGCAGCCGAGTCATGAACAAGTTCAGGACGTGAGGTTTCCAAGCGCCGTCTCTCCCATTCCTTGTCTTCACGTTTGCGTTCAATGTCAGCAACGAGAGGATCAAAAGACACCGGTCCATGGTGGTGGTGGCGGGGGTCAAACGCGAATTTATTCCGGATCTTGATGCGGCGGTTGCGAGGGTTTGGTGGTGTATCTGGAGTATGAGTAACTAGTAAGAGAAAAAGTAGAGCTATAGTTATGTAAATGATGATTGAGGTCTTGCCCATTGTAAGAGAGATCTGAATTCAAAGAGGGTTTTAGAGATATTACACACACACACACACACACACACACACGTCTGTGTGTGTGTTTTAGAGAGAGAGGGAGAGGTTTGACGATTTGGAGTTGGACAGTTGAAAGTGAAAAGGAAAGCACAGAGACAAAAGCAGTAGTGTCTCTCACGTTGTGTAGTTTGAAGCTGAGAACAACTCTTTCTCTTTCTCTTTCTCGTGGAAACACTACAATTCACCTGATTGTAATCCCTTAACAACGTCATGATGAAAATTCATCCCTAACAGGTGGTAGGCTGCAGCAAGATGATATGTAGAGAGTTGGCTAGAGTGTGTTTGATAATCACATTCTCACAAATTTATTAATCTTGGTGTGCATAATTGGTCACATCTCATCTCATCAGACGCGCCTAAGTTTTTTGATGCAAGACTAATCTAAGCATGGATGTGCCAATTAGTCATTAGTGATTGCCATGTGATAGTAACATCAAGAGAAAAAACACACACTAGGGATAATATAAAATTATCGTGGACAAATTAGACAACCTGCACACAAATTAAAACAATTCGCAAAGTAACTTTTGAGCAAAAAGTTTAGATGAAATAATACATTTCACCTTGTTCGTATTTTAAATACACAATATTTATTAAATTCTATTATTTTAAAACATGATAACTATTTTATTGTGTTTAAGATAACGATACTTAATAAATATCGCTCTTATGAAAATAGTTTGTTATAGTTAGGCCTTGTTTATTTCAAGGAAACTGAATTCCAGGAATTCAGTTCCTCATTTCCAAGCAACCCATTTGGAAAGTGAGTCAAAGGAAAGTTAATTCCTTAACTTTCCGGTCAAACTTGCATTTTGCTTTAGTTTATGGAAAGTGTTTTCCTTTCCTTATCAAAAGGAAAACACTTTCCGGAACTCAACTCATCAACTCTTCTCTTCCTCAGCCCTCTCTTCCCAATCAAAACCTGCTCCGGATAAAACCCAAATCAAAAACCCTAACTCTTCTCTTCCTCAGCCCTCTCTCTCAACTCTCAATCGAGCTTTCTCAAGTCCCAACTCAATCAATCAATATTCTCTCAACTCAACCTTCCTAACTCTTCCTCGGAATCATCTTCGTCAGTCCTCAGCTCGTCAGAGTCAGAGTCATCTTCCTCAATCCTCACCTCAGCAACGCAGTCTCCTCAGTCCTCACTCCTCAGGTCAGTACCGTTTCTTCTGATTTTCTCTATTTATTAACTTCAGATTGAGTCTTTTGGAACAAGAATTAAATATATATATTTAATAAAATATGGGCAAACGATTTTGGTTGGTGGGTTTGAGGAGGATTTGCATGTTGGGAATTCTATGATTGATATGTACATAAAATGTGGATTTTTGGAGTTTGGGCGAAAAGTGTTTTATGAAATGCCCAAGAGGGATGTGATTTCTTGGACGGAGTTGATTTCTGTTTATGCGAAGAATGGGAATATGGAGAGTGCAGGCGAGTTGTTTGATGGACTGCCTGTGAAGATGATTTTTTAGAGCATATAAGAATCCTATCTATTTAGAGCAATGAGGATGATTTTTTACATACTGCATATGTGATGAACAGATGGGCAACAAGGCTCTTTAGTAAGCATCTCCTAGACCCTCACCAAACAAACAAACAAGAGAAGTGTAAAATTTTCATAAAGAAGGAAATACCAATAATTTTCCAGGGTAAGTTCTAGCTATAAGTTACAAGCCTAGAAAACTCTGTTTTTAATAGCTTGATTCACAGGTCCTGTTAATTTCACTAGACTGATGAGTAGAGTTTGAAAACACGTGCCAGTGCTTTCTGTGTTTCTTATTTCTCTACTGTTTTGGGCTTCAAATGGTTAGTTGTAGGAAAGACAACTTGAATCATGAGAATCTATGCATGGCTGTATTGGTGATCATAGAAAATCGTATACTCATGTTACCTTCTACACTCAAATATGAATCTGGATTTCAGGTTACTGGTCATCCAAGTAAGAATATAGGTCTGTATAGCAAGCCTTCCATAATGTATCAGGTTGGGCTCAAATGGTGAAGATCTGGAAGGATATGCTGGTGCTGGGCTTTATGACAGGTCTGTTTCTGAAATTCTATTTTTAGATTGGCGCAATGGACATGAGTGGGCTACACTAACTATGTGTGTGACATCCATATTTGCCTAGTTTTCTTATTTTTACTTTGATTTTCTTGACTAGGAAATTTAATCCTTGTATTTGATGTGTTGCATCATAGGAGCGCAATAGTGTCCGCTAGAAAAGATGCAAAAACTCATCATTGATGGACTAATTTTTATTTATTGATTCCAACTTTTCATTGAATTCAGAGTTGCAAGCTCCAGGTGGACGCACTGAGGTGGAAGCAGGAAATGCAGGCTCCATTTTGACCAAGGCACCGCCACCTATTCTTCCTAATAACATGTCTCCAAGTATGATGGCGAATGTGCCTAGTTTAATTGAAGAGGAGCAAAGTAAGAAAAGCTTATTAAAGTGGAAAGGGTAGAAGAAATTAAATCGGATTTATGCCGATTGGCTTGATGATCTGCCATTAGTTCACACCTTGACAAACCAAGTGCAGAGTTGAGTTTGAGTGGAGACTACTAGTTTGCATTGCTTTCATGTTTCAGTTGCATCAATTTTTTTTTTTATGATTGTTATGTCTCCAAAATTGAAATTTTGTACCACAGATGTTGAGTTGTTCAAAAGTCATAGGAGATGAGGCATAGGATAGTTTTTCTCTGCCAAATAGGCCTTTTAGTTCTCATTTTCACCCCTTGTTTTCCTTCCATGATTCTTAGTTTGGAAACGAAATAAATGCTTCATTTGTAGCAATCGTGATTGTCAGCGTAATATTTTATTTGAAATACAAGTCTTTGTTTTCTCCATTTGCTTTCATAGCATCAAAGCCACCTTGTTTGGATAGCATTGCACGACTTGTGCCAAGAGTATAGGAAATATGCACATGGAAACAACAACATAAAAGATAGCAAACAAAAGGAGGTAGACTATTTGCTGAAAAGGGTCTTCTCCGCAAGGACCCGTATTTTATCACAATGTTTTTTAAAGATTTTGCCCTCCTAAACGTTTTATAACCTTATAAATATATTAGAAAAGCAATCTTTACAAGGTATAAAAATCATAATTATAAATCAAATAGAAAAAATAATATAAAATTTAAAATTAAGCTAAAAGTTTTGTCTCAAACAATATCTTCCAAATCTAATTTAAGAGTATTCCAGACATCAACAATGGTTGAATCAAAAGTGTTTTTTTGGTGCACATGTATTTTCTAGAACTTAACTTTATCTGGCTTTAACACCCAAATATATAACTCTTAACATAAACTAATTTGGCTTTCTTAATATGAAAAAAAATAAATTATTTTAAGCTTTTAAAATTGAATAAGTTCTACTTACAAAATATTTCACAATCTTATTTCTCTATAATATAATATGACATATATTGATATATTTTATAAAATAAGCTATGCATGAATATAGGATATAATAAAAAAATTCATCATCATACTTTTTAGATTTCAATTTTTTTATTTTAAGTGATTAAATATTTTATATTAAATATTTTATATATATTAGATAAACTTGAAAAAAAATAATTTATTAATAAATTATTTTCCAGTTCATTTTCCATAACACAAACAAACACCGGAAAGTGTTTTCAAGTTCATTTTCCATAACACTGCCAAACATCGGAATTCACTTTCCAGGAATTCACTTTTCAGGAATTCACTTTCTCCGGAATTCACTTTCCAAAAGGAAACCACTTTCCAGCAAACAAACGGGGCCTTAGTAAAATCAATCAATCGATTATGAAAATAACAATGAAAATCTCAAAAGTACCATAATAGAGAGGGTTTTATGAGATTTTTGATATTTATTAAAGATCTAATAGTTCACATAGCAACACAATTGCTATTTTAGGGAAAACATGCTCCAATCCTTGTAAGAATTTGAACATGATTCAACAGTTAGATAAAAAATTATGGGCATTTTGAGTTGTTATTTTGGTGTGACACAACTAGACCTCTTTTTAGGCGTAGATCTATCTCGCCAGTCTATAAAAAATATTTGTTGAGTCATCCATATAATCTATTTGGAGAAGATCCTTATTTAATTATGACAAACTCACATCTAATTGCTTATAATCATATGTTATCATAAGCTCAATTACATCATTGACATTGGAAAATAAAATACAGTTACTATATGAATAATAAGTTTTTGAGATTTTAATTGGATTCTATTTTTTAGTCTACAAGTTAAGATTATAATTTTTTGATATTTTAATTGGAGTTTCACCTTGTGTTTTAAAAGTGCAACAATATAAAAGTATTATACTTCACCAAATCTTTCTCCAATAGTACATTGCTCTAGTAAATGTTTTTAAAAAATGTGTTAATCTCTCTTTAAAAATTATCGTCAAATATATCAATAGAGGGTGATTTGTCATAATTTTAAGTTGATATATTCTAAGTTGATATATAAATGTTTTTAAAAAATGTGTTAATCTCTCTTTAAAAATTATCGTCAAATATATCAATGTAAGATTGTTTTTCAACAATATGAATTATTTTTAAATTAATTTATATATCAACTTAGAATATATTTTTTGTATAATGATTTCAAAAGCACATTTAAAGGAGAATAAGTTTTTCAATGTGTTAATCATAAGATTAAGTTAAGAGAGGAAACAAACTTTTTGAACCACAAAATAAATCCCTTAAAATTATTCTTTTTAATTTACTTATGAAATAGTTCCCTTTATTGTTGGATAACTTACTTATCGTTATTATTTTGAAAGAAAAATCTTTACCCCTTTAAGAAAGAAAAACTAAGATTTTTTTTTTTAAAAAAACACTTCATTGGGAATAGATATTTGGAACTAGAAGTTAATGGTGATGTTAATTAATGAAACTTGTGTTAACAATACATTAAATAAAAGCCAAGCTTAATGATAAAAAAACGAGCTATATTATAAACCTTAACAGAACAAATCCTTGAAAAGACCCATCTAAACCTATGTTAATCTTAGTTCAGCCCACAAACTTATTTTGAAGATTTGAATTCATAAAATTAAGAGACCCATATAAAATGATGAAAGCTTTTATCTGTTGAAGTATAAATACAGTATAATAATACATGTATATACTTTAGAATATGCTAGTATGTTCTAGAGTATCAAAAGTTGTTAGCCAGAAGTTTGTTAGTATAAGCTGTCACACGAGTATACTAGTATTTAAAGGAAAGGAGGTCACGGCATATGTATGGGTTCATTTTATAAACAATGATTATTTTAAGCTTTTAGTTTTCCTTTCTTCTACTTTCTTGCTTTGTTTATTTCTAATATTCCAGCACAAAGCATCTTCGTCTTCCTTGAAAATTACCTGATCAAATACAAAACCCACTATCTCAACATGGTATCAAAGCTAAATGCTCACGCGTGATTGATTGATCCAGTGTCCACGCTTTTGCAAACCCAAATACATTTACATTTTCTGTTTATGAAAGTTACTGTTCTTCTTCTCAAATTAACCCAGAAATTGAATCATTTGAGTTCTTATCATCTACAACGTATCACTGTCTAAAACCCTCTTTCCTTTACTCTTACTCAAAATAAATAGCATGTTCTTTGATTAATTTCAACTAAAGACATTCACGATGGTCACTGCTGCTCAACTACAGATTCTTCAGTCCCCGATTGTCAATCTTGTCTCCACCATTCATGCATTAGTAAACGTGAAATTAGATGAATCCAACTATCTCAACTGGAACTTTCAGATACAACTCTTACTGGAAAGCAATGGCATATTTGGATTCGTAGATGGGTCTTAACCATGCCCTGTCTCTTCATCTGAATACGGTAATGCTTCTTCTTCCTCATGTTCAGATATTGAAAATGATGAGAGAATGATATGGAAGATGCATGATAGAGCAATTATGCAGTTGATTACTGCTACCCTATCCCCAGTAACTATGTCATGTGCCATAGGAAGTGTTAGTTCTAAGGATTTGTGGCAACGATTGAAAGAACAATTTTCAACTGTATCCAAGACCAGTATTTTTCAATTAAAGTCCAATTTACAGAATATTAGGAAAGGTACTGACTCTATAAGCCAATATTTACTGAAAATCAAAGAAGCCCGAGATTACCTGTCAGCAGCAGGGGTATTCTTTGTTGATGAAGACATTGTCATTTTGGAGTTGAATGGTCTTCCTGCTGAGTTTAATACCTTTAGATGTGTGATTAGAGGTAGAGAGAATGTGATTACCTTGAAAGAGTTTCGATCACAACTCTTGGCTGAAGAGCTGATAGTGGAAAATAATATTAGCAGTAATCCCACATTTCTTGCTGCTATGAACACAACCTCAAAACCTCCTGTTTCCCGTGGTCAACAGGGCTATAACTCATTTGATAATGGTGGTTATAGGCCCTTTAATAGAAATAGGGGAAGAGGTAGGTATAATTCTGGGCAGAGGGGATTTTTCCCGAGAGCACCCATGGCTGTGAGACCATCTGCAGTCTCAAACACATCACCTGGTGGTTTAAGTGTTTTTCAGTCTGGTTTGGGTTCATATAATTCACCACCTGGGGCATCCTCATCTGCATTTTCACATGGTCCTAGTGTGCCTATTTGTCAACTCTGTAATAAAGAAGGACATACAGCCCTAGCTTGTGGTTTCAGAGGGTATGAAAGACCTCGGTGCACTCTGTGTGGAAAACCAAACCACACCACCTGGTACTGTTATTATAACGAGAATGGACCTAATTTCATGGGTCACAACAATGGTTCAGAAACAAATGTGTCCCTGCCCAACCCGATTCCACATCAAGCTATGTATACCATTCAACATCCATATACTCCCCTGTCATCACCTGCAACTCCAGCAGCAGTTCCAGTATGGATTACAGATTCCGGGGCAACGAATCACATGACACCAGACCTATCCAACATGACAGCAAGTACCTCTTATCCTTCAAGCTGATTCGGTTCAAGCAGCAAATGGTGAAGGTGCATGCGTATCACATATTAGCACTCGCCATTATCTCTACTCCTACTCGAGCATTCCAATTAAATTATGTGTTATGTGTGCCAAAACTGTCTCAGAATTTACTGTCAGTTCATAAAATATGTGTGGATAATAATTGTAGGGTGATTTTTGATGCCTTTTGTTTTTGGATCCAGGACAAAGTCACGGGGGAGGCTGGCTGTATAAAGGGGCTATGTTGCAATGGGCTTTATCCTCTTCCATCCTTTCCTTCACAGTCTGCTCTCTCTTCTCTCGGGTTTCAAGCTCAAGCTCTTAGTGGTCAGTTCGTATTGTCTTCTACATGGCATCATAGACTAGGACATCCTACAAACAAGATTATCAAATTAATGCTAAACAAAGCCTGTATTTCATGCTCTTTAGACAAATACTCTGATGTATGTGTTAGTTGCTTACAAGGCAAGTTTTGTAAACTGCCTTTTCATTCCAGTACACATACCTCTGTAGTTCCTTTTCACATTATACATAGTGATCTTTGGGGCCCTTCTCCAAGCATATCTATTGATGACTACAAATACTATGTAATTTTTGTCGATGACTATTCTAGGTTTTGTTGGCTATTTCCTCTTATCAATAAAAGTGATGTCCATTTAGTGTTTGTTAATTTCTATCACTATGTCCTTAATCAATTCTCACATTCCATTAAAATTCTACAAAGTGATGGTGGTGGTGAATATATGAGCAAATCACTTCAAACTTTTCTACACTCAAAAGGCATTATCCATCAAAAATCTTGTCCATACACACCTGAACAAAATGGCCTAGTAGAAAGGAAACACAGACATCTAATTGAAACAACAATTACCCTGCTCCAGCATGCTAAATTGCCTTCATCCTTTTGGACTTATGCTGTGCACACTACATCTTTCCTCATTAACAGAATGCCATCTGCTGTTCTCTCTTTTAAATCTCCCTTTGAATTACTGTTTGGCAAACTACCTATTATTACACATTTAAGAATCTTTGGGTTTGCATGCTTTCCATTGCTTCGTCCTTATCTTCAACATAAATTGCAACCTAAGACTATAATGTGTGTGTTTCTTGGATATGCACCCAACTTTAAGGGTTATATTTGCTATGATGTCTTCAAGAAACGATCTTATATATCTGGACATGTGATATTCAATGAGAATGTGTTTCCATATCACTGTCCAGCTCATCCAGTATGCCTAACACTAGAACAAGTCTGCCTGTTGTATCTCCCTCCAATGTAGTCACCATACACCCTTCCCCTGTCATGTCTCCTACACACCATGATGTTTCTATGTCGTCCTCATCTTCCCAGTCCAATATGCATACTGTGTCATCCCCTATTGCTGGTTCTTCCTCATCATCGTCTAAGCCCATTGTTTCTAATGCTTCCCCTTTTGCTTCTCTTCCTGTGGCTCCTGACCTTAGCAAAGGTATGCATTCTGATCCCTTCATTTGTGCAGAGGAGTTTAATCCTGGAGATATTTCTGTTGTGTTTCCGTTACCCACAATGAATGTTCACCCCATGCAAACCAGAACTAAGAGTGGGGTGAGCAAAAAGAAGGTCTGTCTACATACCATTTCTCCTGTTATTGATGGCTCCTTGTGTGAACCTTCCAGTTACAAAGCTGCTCTACAAGTGCCTGTGTGGTTTGCTGCCATGCAAGCCGAGATTGCTGCTCTTCAATCCCAGGGTACATGGAGTCTTGTTTCTTTGCCTTATCACAAAAATTTAGTGGGCAGTAAATGGATCTTCAAGATTAAGAAACATGCAGATGGTTCAGTTGCTCGCCATAAAGCTCGACTGGTTGCTCAAGGGTTCAGTCAAGAACCAGGCCAAGATTATGGGGAGACATTTAGTCCAGTGGTGAAACCTACTACTGTGAGATTGGTTTTGGCCCTTGCTGCTCAGTTTGGCTGGATGTTGAGACAGTTAGATGTCAAGAATGCGTTCCTACATGGCATTCTTCATGAGGAGATGTATATGGCTCAACCTCCAGGGTTTATAGAAGCTACCAACTCTCACTTAGTATGCAGGCTTCATAAATCGATCTATGGTCTGAAACAAGCACCCCGAGCTTGGAATGACAGGTTCACTGAATTCTTGTCTTCTTTAGGCTTTCAACATACATATTCTGATTCATCTATCTTTGTTAAACATGCTGCTGCTAGTATTGTTATTTTGATGGTGTATGTTGATGATATCATTATTACTGGGAGTTCTTCTACTGCTATTACACAGATTATTCAATCTCTTACTACTGAGTTTGAAATCAAGGATTTGGGTGTCCTTCATTTCTTCTTGGGTATTCAGTTTACTCATGTTCCAAATGGCTTGTTTCTGTCGCAATCACAGTATGTTCATGATTTGCTGCTTAAAACATATATGCTAGATGCTAAAGCCTGTGATACTCCATGCCTACCTTATCAGCGATTGCTCAAAGATGATGGGGTTCTTTTTGATGATCCTTAGAGCTCAAGGCTTTTAGCGATGCTGATTGGGCTGGAGATCCGAATGATAGACAATCTACTACAGGTTTGGTTGTGTTTCTCGGATCTAATCCTATTTCCTGGTCTTCTAAGAAGCAAGGTACAGTTTCGAGATCATCTACTGAGGCTGAATATCGGGCTTTGGCTTTCACTGCTGCAGAAATCGACTGGATCAAGCAATTGCTTGCTTTCCTGCATGTTCAACTCCTTCAGCCTCCAGTCATCTTTTGTGACAACCTCTCAGCTATTGCATTGGCATTTAATCCGGTGCAACACCAGAAAACCAAACATATTGAGATCGATGTCCACTTTGTTCGTGAGAGAGTAGCTGATCATCAACTCTTTGTGCAGTTTGTGTCCTCCCAGGAGCAGTTTGCTGATATTTTAACCAAGGGACTGAGTGCACCTCTGTTTCGAATTCATTACAACAACCTCATGCTTGGTCCTCCACGGCATGAGCTTGAGGGGGGATGTTGAAGTATAAATACAGTATAATAATACATGTATATACTTTAGAATATGCTAGTATGTTCTAGAGTATCAAAAGTTGTTAGCCAGAAGTTTGTTAGTATAAGCTGTCACACGAGTATACTAGTATTTAAAGGAAAGGAGGTCACGGCATATGTATGGGTTCATTTTATAAACAATAATTATTTTAAGCTTTTAGTTTTCCTTTCTTCTACTTTCTTGCTTTGTTTATTTCTAATATTCCAGCACAAAGCATCTTCGTCTTCCTTGAAAATTACCTGATCAAATACAAAACCCACTATCTCAAC